>JAKUBO010000005.1:600000-781868 GCA_030566905.1 Chernovozyma aurita
AGGGCTGCGAATATTTAAAGCTGCACGTCTTACCCAGCACTGACTGCCAGCTCAGAACAGTACTTTGCTACCTTCACTACCTACACGGCTAATCCCCATATTTCTAACCCCACAAATGTCAACTACAAAACATTCCAAATTATATCATATATATTCGTTTTATTAATTATCGTCATTCATTTCAATGCAACTATTTTATACACAGATTCAGCTATTTAGACCCCATAATTCTCTTCTCAATTCGCATCAAATTGGTGTCAAATTCGGTTGAAAAATCATCTCTTGAAATGCTTCATTTCAAATGGTCGAATAATACTGTAAACTATGAATGTTGTAACAATATTTAACATGAAGGATATTTCTCCTCCAGATTGACCAAATTTTCTAGAAATTACTCCACTATACCAAGTTTGATTCATTGAAAGAACCGTAGTTCCAATCCCAGCCGAAAATGCAATTAATCCAGCAATTCCTACTGGAAGCGTTCTTCTATCTTGAAAATTAGATACATCGTACCCACCAAACCCTTTTCTAAAAACAAAATGTTCTGCAAAGGATATTCCTATATAAATAGAAACATTATAGCCGATAATTGAAAGGAAATTTGACATTGTTTGAGAAAATTTATAGTAAGCAGGGATTGCAAGTGCTAAAGAAACCATATTTCCGATAAGACACCAACCAATTCTTGGCACTTTGGCCAATGGAGACCAAACTGCTTGAATGGATAATGCCAATGAATATGATCCTGGAAGATTGTTCGAAATGGCAGAAAGTGCAAGAATAACACAGCAGAATTTTCCAAACCCATGTAAACTTTTCACCACAAGTATTTGGTAAACTAAACCACCAATTGCATTCTTGTCGAAGGCGTCAGCCCATTTAGGGTCATTATAAGTTCCCATTCCACAGGCAGCACCTAACGAAAGAGTGAAGATACTAGGCAAAGTCAACCCTAATACCATGGGCCAGAACACTTTCCATTTAGGAGTACTAATGGGTAAATAAACCATAAAATCGGCAGTGGAAGGACTCCAGCCAGCAACAAAACCAAACACCACCGCAATAAAGGTCAAGATGTTACCATCCTCTGCCTTGCCTGTTTCCATTTTACCAACGGTGAAGTTTTTGGATTTGGTAAGACATGCAATCAAGACTAAATATATAATAAAATTAGGAATTCCTGAATATCTTTCGTATAAATGAATGAATTTATAACCCAAGAGAGCTATTAGTACGGTTAGAAGAACAAGAATAAGACAGCCAGCCCAAGCAGGTAATTTCCCCATGGCACAAAGCAATTCAACTGAAGGAATAATGTTTATTGCATTCCATCCAATACAACTGATAACGTTAAAAAGAGCAAAAACTCTACCCATAATATTACCGGTAAAATATCTGGACAAGATTTGCTGTCTGAGACCAAATTTCATTCCAAAGATAGCATAGAATCCCACTGGAAGGGCACCAATGAAAGACCAACAAACAATGGTTATAAAACAAGTCCAAAAATCTAGTCCGAACACAGTTGGACCAAGTACCCCCGTCCCCAAAGCTGAAATTGCTAAATTCGGAGAAAGAAAAATTGTGAAAGGAGAAAAGATTGATTGGTCTACTCTTTGATCTTCCGGAACTCTTTCAATCCCTCTGATTTCGGCTTTGAATTGTAAAGCAAATTTATCCAAAAAGTTTTTGGCCTCGACCTCCTGGTCTTGTTCGTCTTCCAACGGTAAGTCATCAGAGAATTGGGTCTCTTCTTGATCTAAGAAATACAATCTTTTTTCTGTCATAATTACAAAATTGGTTAAAATCAATAAGATAGTATTCCAACTTAATCACCGGAAAAACTAATCTTGAATATATTTGACAGAAAACTAACGCAAAAGACCGAATGCACCACTACCTTGCAAAACGGTAATGATGAGTAAAGGATATCTACTCAAACAAAGCATGAATAAACATATTGACACCTTCCATCCGACCATTTTATAATCTTTATTGAAAGCAAAAATTTTCCAGATCAGAATAGACCGATCTATTCATACTAAGTGAGGTGAAATATGTGGGCCGTACATATTCACCTCTTATCGAAATAGGCAACTCTCAGATAAGTGCCGCATCAATTTGCCTGCCTAAGCCTCTATATCTTGTGACGTCCGCCGCAGCTGCAAGCTCTGCATCGGTTGCAGTGCTCCTTATGACAGTCTTAAGGTGAAATTTTCTGATTAAGGATCTAACAAAAAGTATAATGAATGGAGCTTATCTATAACCGATCGACAAAAACAGCAATTTAGTTTCCCATGTTCAATCCAGAATTATCTCTAACAATGGTTTCTTTATCTTTCAAACCTAGGTTGTCTTAAGTCTTCTCAGTCTTCTCTTTCTTTGGTCTTTTCTAGTTTTTAAAATTGGCAATTTGGGATAGACATGTGCCCTTGCCTGAGCAAGAGAATGTTATATCCATACACCCATACCCCAATGTCCTGGAGTATTACATCCATACACCTGGATTTAAATGGTGATTTTCCATATCTACATCCATACACCTATAATGAGTAGAACTAGCTGGTAAGCACATTCATCTGCTTTTCATTAATTGATAGAAGTTGACTTTTCCACTTCGGATCGACTCAATAGTTGTATTTATGGCACGGTGTTCCTATGAGCACACCGCTTTTTAGGGCTGCTATTACCACAGTAACAGATATTCTACCCATGACTTGATTGTATTTCTACTGTTATTCTCTATCAACTCAAGATCTTCCCCCAAGTTGAAAACATAATTAAATATAGTTAAAAATTGAAGGTTGGAATTGAGTCCATGGATCTGTTTAGCTGCTTTAATGTATTTAGTAATTTTCATTTGGAATATGCTGTTAAAGGGATACACGTGACACATCATTGAAGTCGGATATTTGAAATAGTTTGAACTTTCAAGACTGCATTGGTTAGCCATGCTTTCTTCCACCTTGAGTTTCAAATCGAGGAACTTTAAATGATGTAATTTTTGGATCATTCTGTTATTGCAAATATAGTTCAATTCGGATGAAGTCACTGGCAACGATAAGCTTTCAAGTGTGTTCAATTCGGTTATATTTTGCAAGAATTTTGGTGATAATTTGCAATTTGAGTTGTGTTTGATACTTCTGCTCATGTTAGCTAGGTTGTAATCCAACTTGAAATGCTTCAAAGTATTCTTGAAGTTTGAAATTTTTTCTTCAAGCATGATTGACAATTCTTTCGGGTTTTTGTGATTATTCTGGTGGCTGTTAGCATTATCAAATTGAAGATTTACTGAGATACTTGAAAGTGAATTATGCAGAAGTATTTCTAAAATATCGATAACATTATTGTTATAGTATAATTCATTTTGGCAGTAGATTTCAATCGTTTTCAACTGTTTTATGTTTGGTGCTAATTGCTCCAAAAATGATGGATAAGTAGGAGTAAATGGAAATACTTGAATGTGATGATTATTTGCCAAAGAAGACAATCTTCCCATATCTTCAACTCTGACCACGACTCCTCCAAATTCCTCTTTACAGTTTATGAGCCGTAACGTATCAAGATGTTCTAAATGAAGACTGTTTTCTAGAATGACAGAATCTTCCGGTTGGAAGACAAAATTCTGCAATTCCAAATATTGAAGTTTAATTTTCTTTGATGATTGACTGTTTGAAGGGAATAACTGTAACAAATGATGATCCTAAGGCAATGTAAGCTCATTGGAACTTTGCTTTATTGTGAGAGTTAGTCTCTCTAAATTAGGGAAACTTAATTGTGTTGATTCTGATTAGATTGAATGGTTTACATATATCGTTGAGATGCAATTCTTTCAGGTTGTTCGAATAGATGTATTCACACTCAGGACTAAAAGGCGGCATTTCGTTAAATCCAAAGTTACCCTTTAGTGCCTTGAGTTGGGAGAAATTGCTGCTCAATAGGTTGCAAGTGATGTTCATTGATAATAGATCCTCACACATCCAGCAAAGTTCTGTCAAATATCTTAATAAAGGAAGAACTTCTTGTAAATACGAATGCAACTCTAACCCTGGTAAAACGGGTATAGATCTTGCAGTTGATATAGACTTTACATAGGAGCATAGTTGTGGATGATTCAATAAATTCTTGAATAATCTCTTGAGATAGTAAATTGTTCTAACCCTTGTAATTGACTCTCGAAGGTAAGTAGTGTTGTTTGACTGGTGTCTAGAAGAATCAGAGAATAACTTTGGAGTTGCATCTATGTGAATATTGAGATATAGGTTGGGTAATACCAAATTGTGACAAGTTTTTGAAGTGTATGCTAAGCTCAAACCATCATTTTGATCAAATTTCGCAGCAATTAGCAGAATTATTTCATTTGGAAGGGTATCGACCATAATGATATAGCGGCCCATTTAACTCAAAAATAATGACAGAAACATAATATTTGAAGAGAATAGCAGAGGATAGAATATATACATTATATATAATTAATTTCCTACATGAGAAGTTTCATACTGAGTTCGTTTGAAGACTTAAGTCATGGCAGTACCTATTCCGGTCTCGGAAATGAAATCTAGTGAGAGATAATGAAGATCTTTGATCTAAACACTAAGATTGCGAAAAACGTAGTTCGAGCTGGGTTTAGTTTAAATAGATGTAAGGGTGTCCTCCTGAGACAATAGCTAAAGATCCTAGGCTCATTTCATGGTGAAAAATTGGAGTGTGGTGAAGATTTAGAGGGCGGAAAATTCCAGGATTTTTCACTCAGTGTGCGTTGGATCGACGAGGATTCCATATTATTGAAGAGAGTAGGAACAGTAAACTTGGTGAGGCTAGTAGGTATATCTTACTTCTCCATACACACAACTTTACATTGCAGGTACAATTTTAGCCAGTAACCCCGTACAGCGGAAATCAGAGGAATGAGTCAGATGATGCATTCTTTTGCTTTAGTAAGTCGGACCAAACGCTGAGGTCATTCGTCTGCCGAACGGGCGAAAGCGGAAGCGGATAGATCTGTAAGTCCTGTGGAAATATCGCGATTAATAGCACCGTACGGTAGACAGTTTGGAGAGAGATTTATGCAGCGGCTGAATATTGGCTGGAGGATAAGCGGAACGCATGTAGACAAACGAACAAGTGTAATGTGCATGAAGAATCTTGAAAGACGGTGCAACACAATTAATGACCATTTCAGAGTTTTTATTAGTTTCAGTAATTCTTTATGGCTGCGTATAAACTATTCTGGATAAAGTATGATTGTCCCCTTTAGTTTGATCATTTACATGCAATAAAATATCGTACATATGTACAGCTCCCAACTGACCATAAATAATATTTCTGCTCCAGAAAGAGAATTGTACAATTAAATGTTTTTAGTATGAGCCAAAAAGAAGAATAAGAAGACAACATTGGAATCTAATTGTTAAAAATAATAAAAATAATCCACCCTTTGAAAATGAGCTCAATCTACAGAATCTATAGATTTCCATCCTTCACTACTCTGGAAATGGTATCTTCAGTGATGTGTATCTCATAAATGAATGCCAATTTTAGCGGCGCCAAGAATCCGACCATACATTTTGTGTAAAGTGAACAAACTTTTATGCCGCAGGACCGTTGAGATTTTCAGTGAATCTATGTCGACAGAAATGCTTTGTTGGGAGATTTATGCTACACGTGACAGTGCTTGTTACTCATTCACTAAAGTTGCAACAACCTACTTCTGCAAACCTGTAGCATCTGAAAAGGGGGCGGCTCATATGGCTAAAGAAATGGATGGTGTCAGACAACGGTTATGGGCTGCTATACCCAGAAAACAGTTGGTGTTTTCCGTTGATTGAACAAAGGCGCTCATGGAAGAAGGTGGAATAAAGTGTTCGATTCTACTATGCTACAATTTAAAGGTGAATGTGTTAACAGAAACAGAAACAGAAATTAAAGAACCAAATTCCATTATTCTAAATAACCAAATACCATATTTCCAATTACCAAAATTTCTCTCAGCGAAGGGTTACCACTAATCACTGTTTATTTTTTTCCTTTCCCCTTGCATTGTCCTCTACCTCTCTATTGTCCTCAGCAGTGGGATCTATTTTCCTGTCGCTAAAAACTGACAAATGAGACCATCTGTCTCTTCCTGTACAAGCCATTTATCTTAAATCTATTAAAAGTCGTGTGCCAACAATTTAATCGGCGCACACCAATTGCCTGTAATTTCATTATAATCAAAGGCGATAAAGAAGGAGTTGGATACTTTTCAGATACTATCCATTTAATACAAATTATTTTGTAGTCGATACAAGTAAACTGATTACTGATATACAGCATTATAGAAAAGACTCCGTTTCTTCCTTTCTCCTTTAACAAATTTATTCAGGGTGTGAGAAAGTTCAGTGTGTGTTTTTGCTGTGTGTTCAAGTTTGTGAGATTTCCTTATTACAATTACTAAACATAATAATTTTGAGATTAAACCATTTATTATTGACGTTTGGTGGGTGTTTCTTTTTTTCTTTCAATATATATAAAGTTCTGATTAATTGAATCAATATTAGGGTGCCTTTCTAATCTGATCTTCATCTAATTTTAAAGAAAGGAAATCGTCAAACTTTTGTGTCTAAATTGATTAGAATCCGTCTATCCCCTTTCTTTCGTACAAAAAGAGAAAGAGATTCTGACGGTCCCCTGTCACGTCCTGAAACAGAACCTTTTTACTGTAAAGTCAGATTAATTTTTTTTTCATTTCTTTCTGTTTCTTAGCTACTGAGATCCATCCAAAAGTTGGTTATTTAACTTTAAATCTCTCGGATACAATGTTCAATACTAAAATATTCGATAATAGTGGCTCTGGCACTTCAGGTACAAATGCCTTGAATATTCCTAATGGAAATCCGTCTAATTCGGGTGAGAGTATTTCTCAACCTATTGACATTACCTACCAGCGACAACCATCCGTGTTCAATTCACGGCTCCGGCGTGAATCCATAGCGCATTCACAAGGAATGGGTGGTGTATCATGGGGTTCAGTCACCATTGGTTCTTGGCTTAAGGATGAAGTTATGATGTATACTAGTCAGCAGCAACAGCAACAGCAACAGCAACAACAACAACAACAATATCAAATGAATGGAAATCAAAATCAATCCACTCACCATTCAAGTAACTCTCAACATTTAATTAATCCTCGAAGAGGTAGTTTCAGATATAATCCGAGTATTGCGATTCATTCGCCTCCAAACAACCAAGCATCTTATCTTCCAGATCTTGAAGCAGACTATTGCAAAGATTACCTGTGCTGTGGTCAACTTTTGCCGACATTGCATGATCTTTTGCGCCATTACGAAGACGCTCATATCAATGCTTCTCCTCCAACAGACAACCCGTTATTACAACATCAACAGAATAGAAATAGACAACATAATATTAATAACACAATGCATAATATAATGGAGACAGTTTCAACCAACGATGTCTTTTTAAATAACAATGCCCAAGTTGTTAATCAACAACAAAACCAATCGAATGTCAATGTTGGAGCTTCTCATTTTAATATTCAACAACAAACAATTGGTCAAGTGAACCCAGGAGCAATGGGTGTAAGTATATCACAAGACGGCACCATACCGAATGTTTTTCAACAACAACAGCAACTGCTGCATCAGCAGCAACAGCAACAACAACTGCTTCTTCAGCAGCAACAACAACTTCAGCAGCAAGGTCTGCCACGACTGCAAAATCAATTGCACAATCCACTTAATAATCATCAGCAACACCTTCATCAGCAACAGCAACTTCAGCATCATCATCAGCAGAATCTTGGACAGCATATTCCTCGTCAACAAACTCCTCAAAATATAGGAACCCCGGCAGACGACGATGAAGATTCGATGTATATAGATGATCCTGCAAGACATTTATATGTAATGGAGCATCAAGAGCATAAGCCATATAAATGTCCAGTAATTGGTTGTGAAAAGAATTACAAGAATCAAAATGGACTAAAATATCACAGACTTCATGGACATCAGAATCAAACCCTTAAGGAGAATCCTGATGGAACAATTTCTATTATAGATCCTGAATCTAACACTCCATATCTTGATGGTGCTGGTATGGAAAAGGATAAACCCTACCGCTGCGAAGTTTGTGGTAAGAGATATAAGAATTTGAATGGGTTGAAATATCATAGAGGTCATACGACACATTGAAGAGGACTTTTTTGTGAATTTTGAACTTCAGAAAAGTCTTGAAAGTGGTAGAGTTTGGATAATTCTTACCATCATGTAGGGTGTCAGACCTACACTTTAGACAACTATAGCCTTCAAGACCATATTTATAGTCCATCTTACTGCATAAATAATAAAGTAAGTTTTGACAATCGATTGTACTATTTGTATATTAACTTCATCAAAGTGTACAGGATTTCATGCACCAGTTAAGACAACTTCTATGGTTATATTGGAATTTGAAGAGTAACTGGCAAGGAAAACATTTTGGAACTGGCAAGTTATAACCAATTTCATACAGGCTCTGATTACATTCTACATTACTGGCTTTCGTGCCGGTTGAATTTACATTAGCGATTACTTGGCGTAATCATTACTGGATTAGAATCTTGATTAAAACTTGATCAAAAACTTGATCAAAAACTTGATTTGAATATTGCTAGGCTTTGGTTCTACTTCAAGTATTTTAGATTTTACCAGCCCTCGTTTGGATAGCTCTGTTGAACCCTGTATACATAATATAAATATTGTTTAATTTAGATGTAGTGGTATAATGCTAGGGGCCAAGGCTAAGATTATGTACAAAAGTCTGTATATGGAGAACTCAATTGAGCGATTAGTGAATGGTGGAGTTTACTCAAAGTTGTTCCGAATTGACATTGATGATTATTATCGTATAATCTATAATATATTAACGAAAGAGATAAGACTTACAAGTCAAAGAAATCCCAGGGACTATAGCATTGGAATAAATAAAGATATGCATATATACACGAGAGCTATTATGGAACATTATACTGATCCATTTCATTGATTTACGATAGTAAATTAGTTTGCCATATTATCCTACCAACTAACCAGCATTCAAAAACTTAAGCTCACTAGTACTATCTACCGGCAAATAAGGAATAGCCCTCATGAAGTAAACCTCATAGTTTTCGTTAGACTTTGTTTTAAAATCTGCCACCTTTGAGCTAATGAAACTCTCAAACTCTTCAACAACTTGGTTCCATTCATTTAAACTTTTACCAACATTGATCCAGTTCTTTCTAGCTCCTTCAGGATAGAGAGGATTTGTCAGGGTTCTAGGACGAATGAACAATTCTAAATTTTCATTTTCGTCTTCATCATCTTGTAAATCTTTCTCAAGCTCTTCTTCAATTTTATTATCCAATTCTCCCAGGAACGAAAGTTCTGCCACATCTGATTCATCATGAAACAACATATCGTAAAACTTAGAGTAACTAAGGATTTTCGGATAACTTGGGATTTTGCTGTAGTTTTTGAATTTGGAGTGGTAATATGAGGGAATGGAACTGCTAAGGCTAGTTCTTCCATTGATACTGCTTGTCAAATAGTACTTCTCATTGATTGAATGGGAATCAATAACCATTTCAAATCTATAAATGGGTCTGATGATACTCGGTGGTCGTGTCAAAAATTCAGGTGGTTGAATAAGATCTGCCAAGTTGACACTAGATGTGTTACTCGAAGAATCAGATTTTATTGATGAATCCAATGAAAAATCAGTGAAAGAAGCAGTCGTAGAATAATTTGACATAATACTTGGACTTGAACTTCCTGATCTATCGGTAGAAAGAGACGTTACTGAAAGCGTTTTAGAAGGAATCTCCAACATGCTACTTTGATCTTCTTTATTCAAGTTGAGGACTTCAATATCATAGCTGCTGATTATTCCATGGTTGTCCTTTTTGTCCTCTGGGGATAAAATCTTAAAGATTTTGCCAAGGGAACTAACTAAAGAATTGCCTCTTGAAGAAGTTATAGATGGAGACGCAACTGACGTTAAATTTATCAGTGGTGGTGAGTTTTTGACGTAATTATTAATCGGAGAACTTGGCAAAGATGAGCAACTATAGATAGCTTCATCAAATATTTCGAAAGGATGAGTCTTTTGAAGTTCATTTGATTTATTAATATCCCCATTATCATAGATATCGTTTTTCATGATATTCGGCAAGATACAAAACTTTCTGTTCACTAAAGGATTGTCTGGTTTAAACTGATTGACATCGATGTAGAAATTCTTATTCTTAGAAAATTTTACGTAGCTTCTCAATAGAAACTCGTATGACAATTGAAGATTCAAACTTATTGAATTTTCAATTCCAAGTGTAGTTCTGCAATAGTTATTTATACCAAGCAATCTCCAAACTAATAACTTCAAATAGTAAGTCCGAACAATGGGCTCCCAATGATTGAAGAAGGTCAGCCACATTGGATAGGATACTAACCAATTGGCAAAGTTCCATTTGTAAGTCTCGTTTGAGTTGACAATCCATGACAACATCTGATTACATTGTGCTTGCCTTTTCCTCGAATTCAAATGAGAAATCCCCATTCCACTTTTATTTGACAATGATAGTGGAATTAAATCCCACACATTGAACAAAAAGGCAAAATTCTTTAAGAGAATCTGTATATGATCAGTTTTAGAGATCATCATGAAGCAGGTACTTAACCAGAATTCCCAATTAATATCATTATCAACATAATTTATAAACTCATAGATTATGTTGAGTAATATGCCATTTTTATTATAGTCATAGACAGAAGTTCTTGTTGCAATTGAAATGAAAAGCCTTTCAATGAGTTTAACAAAAGATTTTGATATTAAGATATTGGAAAATTGAAGATCTCTGGTTGTTTTCAAAATCTTGATAATGGAATTATAGTATATCTCATTGATTGGCTGATTCATTTCCTTCACTGAAGGATTTGGGGAGTTTGCAGAGTTTTCGTTACCACCATTAGACTTTACCTGATCTTTAAAAAACACATTTAAGGTCCCAAGATTAGAATTATTTTGGCTTATTTTGGTGATTGATAATTGAAAAATATGGAGTATATGTGACATTATCACACGGTATCCAGGACAATGATAGAGAACTAGTTCGTATTTGTTCTGTGATATTATATCTTGATTGTCATGCATTTTATCCTCTTGTTGCTCATGTTCAAACAAGTAGTAATTTGTTATTGTTATGTAATGACGGAAAAACGAGTTGAAGACATCGCTATCACTATTGCACCAACGTCTAACCCATAGACCGTTGGGATCTGATATTCCTTTAACCGGATGTTTAGGAGGAGTTACTGAGTTTATAAAGAATTTCTGTTTTTTAGTTAAATTAGGAATTCCGGTGAATTTTTTAAGATGTTTAGGAAATCTTTGTAGAACTTGAAATTGAAGCCTTGAGGAGTCGGAGGTTGCTTTTCTTGATGAATCACCTCGTTGTTGGTTATCCAGAGCCTGTCCACGAGTATATAATGCTTCTCCTTCCTTTACTACTTCCAATTTTTCTTTTGCGTTTCTATTTCCTTTACCTCTCTCGACATTTTCTTTTTCTAAGTCAAATCCCAAGAGTGTTTCTTCAAACATGTACTGTTTAACGTTTAATAAAAATAATAATGCTTCACTCACCTCTGGTAAATGAAAGAAAGAATATGCAAACACCTTACCAACAAATGCAGATATAGATAATGGTAAGATTTTTAAAGTCTGAACCTTGTCAATCGAAAAATCTAAAGTTATAGTCAACAAGCTTTGGTATTTCAGGTAAGTTTCAGTATCAACATAATGCCATTCTCTACGAGATATTATTCTTGAAATTCCTTCAAGGTAAGCATTTCTATCAGTACTGGATATTAGTGGAGAGTTTGTAGAGGTATTTTTCAGAGTTAGGCTCCTTAACAAGACTCTCCACCATCTTAAAAGGATATTGGTGCTTATGCTTATTAAACTGAGATATATCTTCTTATCGGAAATTTGATTTAATTCACAATTTGGATCTCTCAAAAATGGTAAAAGAGTTGTTCTTAAAATATTTGTCTTTGTTAAACTATTTGTTTTCGAATTGAATTTAGAGATTTGAATTTCTAGGCGTTTTAATTGCTTTAGGGTCTTTTGGATTATTGAATCATTGGTACTTGGAGCCAATTTGGCGAAGTCCTTTATCAGATTTGACCGCTTAAAAGAATTATGGCTTTCTGACAGATTAGTAGAAACTTTGGACGATGAAGAGACTGACAATGCTGAAGCTTCCAGGCTCAAGGAAGACGAGGACCTGTCGTATTGGGTAGATTTCTTTCTAATTGAAAGGACCTTTGACATGGTTCTCTATATTTATTAACAGTCCAGATCAGGGGATGATGACAACGGGGAAAATGACAAAGAATAGATGAGCTATTGTATAAGCGAATGAAGGGATGGTAGAACGACTAATATTGATATTGGTTGATTCAGAATGATTTACTTATGTTTATGAATGATGCAGAAATATTTCGATTAAGTATGGATCTTCGAATCAAGGGTGATGGACCCAATTGAGTAATGTAACAATAAGCAAGTCAGCAATGACGTATAGGGAAATGACTTCCTTTATGAAACTAAAATCAAACTAATGTTGGGTGGGAAGAAAGGGTGTAATAGAGACCTGACTTGAATAAAGCGAATGATTTCAGTTCAGATTCTTTAAAACGCAAAAATAAACAAAGCAATGTGCACGAAATGAACTTCTGCTGAGTATTGATTTGTAAAAGCAGCCTAGCTGTCAAATTTGGTTGAGACCTATTAGTAACAAATTAAGTGGAAAGACAAGAAAACTCTTAGCACTAGACTTAGACAATGTGCGGGTTTAATAACTATTTGACTCCAGATTCACAGCAGCTCCTCTGTGCTATAGATATTGCCAATGAAACAGTGATAAAACAAAGAAAAATGTTGGATAGAGCCACTAGCTACCTTCAGATGCTCTTTTGTTTACAAGGGCCGACTTGATAAAAATAATAATTTCAAACTGCGCTAATAATAATTATCTCAAAGGTACAAGCGAGATGCTAATGGATTGGAAAATTGGCAAAGAAGTATCAGATAAACGAATGAAACTAAAAAAGTTGAACAGAAAAGGTGCCCTTTTCGTTGGTTATGTAGTTTGGACGGCAAAAAAAATGAATGATCTTAAAAAGAACCCTAACCAAAACCAATATAATTATCAGTTCAAAATTTAGCTTTCCTGTCCTCTTATTTTCCCTTTGGCTTTTTGGCTTTTTGGTTATTATTATTTTTTTTTTCTTTTATTTCTTTTCTTTCTTTTTTTTCTTTTTTTTTTTCTCTTCTCGTTCTGTCTCAAAGGGGGAAGTCTTCACTGAGTTCTCCAGCAATCGAACAGATTTCGGAACTTCGGCGTAAAAGGTTACTAGGTTGTTAGGAGCGCACAGAGAAAGTGTCTCTAAAGTATAGCCAAGGGTAGGATTTCGCTTTATATTAATAATGAATTTTCAGTGGTGGTGGTGGTGGTGGTGAATAAGTTACCTGAGCTGACCTTATGGTCTGGAATTACTTTTATCCTGCTTGGTTTATTTCGCTAGTGGAGAGGTTACAGAGAACATTGGGATGTGATGTGTGTGTTTAGTAGGAATACGTAAGAGGAGACTTGCAGAAATAATTTTTCCAGCGCTACCCAAAAGAGACGATATGTTATAATCAGAATGCGCCGCAATGGGTGAAGTACATTTTCAGGGGGTATGAAATGAATGTTGATGAAAAGAGAGTAGTAATGACAATTTACAGAAGTAGGAGAATTGAGCCAATTTTAGACCAATTTTAGAACCAGTTGCAGAGACCCTTTGCATGGTGAGACGAGAGAAAATGTAAACAACTTCCAATTATCTAGAATTTACCAAATTTTAAACTTCTGTTGGTTTTAGCAATTGCTTCGTTGGATCCACCAGGGAAGAAAATTTCGAATGAGGATGTCATAGTACTGAAGTTTAAGTTTTCCCCCAAAATTTTTACTTTCATTCTTACACTTCCAAATATGGATAGATTAATATAAAGTTATTATTGTTCTAGGATCTGGAGTTTGGGAGAATGATAACGCTATTTTTATTCTTAGCGGTCCATGGTATTCAAAATTGCTAAAAATACTCAGGTAAAAGTTTGCAAATTAGTTGTTTTGAATTGGTAGATAGTAGAGGTTTATTATTGCAAGAGACGTCAATCAGTCAATTAAGATCAATTGAGTGGGTGTGTCTTTGTTCTGGGACCTCCTTCCCCCGTATGTATTTGGTTGTCCTCGTTATCACGAAGGTGTGGTGGAGCCAAAATTGTTAGGATTATAATCGCCGTGATAGTGTGCTGGAAATGATTAATTGATTTACTCTACTACAAATTCTCTCAGTTTGTTTTTCTCATCCTTTGGTGGCATGCTACAACTGATTATCTACAACCCACCCATATCGGGTTATCTCTAATTTTAGAATGCTAATTTCTACTAATTTCATTTCCCACTAGCTAGGGCTCAATCAGCCACCGCACCAAAACATGCCCCGTATCTATCCCCCGAAGATTCCTTTTGAGTTGCTCAGCTTCCTAAATTGGCTGGAAATTTGATGCGTATATGCAATGGACAGGAAAGGGCCACTCACCTGGAATTAAGACTCACAAGAGTTATCTGGAGTAAGCATACCACACTATATGCCACATCTAAAGTATATAGTGCACCACGCTATACACCACTCTGTGTAGCATACCACATACAGATAATACCCACATGCAAAAAAAAAAAGTGCGTTAAGATCCCTTGAAAACATATTATCAATAATTTCCATCAGATGAGGTAGTTTTGGCATTTGTCACTAATGCATATTTTGCATATTGTCAGTTACTATTGTTATCTTCAAGTGCAAATTATTTAGCTTGGGACAAGGCTATTGACAATTTTCGGAGGTGGTAATAAAATGCTTATCACACTACTTTGTAAATAGATCTCTACCTACAAGGATCTGCTTGAGGAGTGTATGAGCAAACATTGTATCTCTAAAAGGTGTGTATGAGCAAACATTGTATCGCAAAAAGGTGATGAGCTGATGAGAATGAAGCGGAAGCTAGTGGATAAAGAGGTTTGCATAAGAATGTGAGACAAGAAAGCATTCCCAGATGATCTTGATAATCTTGATAATCTTGATAATCCCAGCTCAAGCAGTGAATGATGAATAAATTGGGAAAAGGAAATAGCGGCTATTCTTCTTAAACTTGATCAACTTGCTGTTGGTTGCAATTGCAATTGAACAAGATTATGTAGTTGAATATGGCTTAGTGATAACCTGATGCGAATTATTAAGGTCTCCCACTAATTTGCTGAAAACTTTTCAGCACGTTTCCGAATAAGTTACCGAATAACATTCAGAAAAGTAGATCATTTTGTCACTAAATCGCGCTAAATCACCTATGCCTTACCTAGCTAGCTCATTCCTCTAGCCATTTCGATTCGATAGCTCTCTGATAGCCCACGCAGCTATGCGAACTCCATCTTAATTTTTCAACAGAATCTTCTAGTAGCTGTGCTTTGTAGATAGATTTCGATATTCCAACAATCCATCAATGGATACTATCAGCTGCACTGACTAGTGTCTTTGAGCTAATCCCCAGTCCATCCAAGCATCCAATATATTATTTTATCCTCTACCAATTTCCATAGTTTTTTATTCTTTCTTCCACTTTCCCATATAATATTTTATTTCTCCACCACTATTGATTCGAGCCCCAACATCTTCCCCGTGAGTCTTCTTCACCTGACCCCAGCTTATCCCCTAAGAAGCTCGCTTTCAAAAGTGGCTTCTACAATTATTTTCTCCTGTATGTGAATGGACAAAATCACAAGACAATCCAACTACGCTGATAAACGCTTGAGCAGTGCGGCCACAGCTTCGATTTTGTTGATGTCAGTTTCGTTCAAACTCAACAAATCAAAAGATCATCGGACGTTGGCTTAGCTTAGCTTATTTTAGTTTGGTTATTGTTGATTGTCATTTGACTGTTGGGGCTTAAAATAGAGAATAAAGGATAAAATGGAAATTACACCGAGCAACATCCATGCAACTTTGTCACAATCAAGATCAAGATCAAGATCTAGAACTAGAAACTCCACTGCCAATTCAAGATCTACTTCTTCTACAAGAAGACCTTCACTTGGACTGAGCAGAAGGTCGCTTTCTTCATCATCTTTGAACAGACTTAATGTCACTTCTACATCCATTGATCAAGAAAAGGCCATTCCAACTACAACTGCCTCGTTGGACAATTCTTTACCATTGGATTTTTTCAAACAAGAATTGGTTAAACTTATCAAAGGTTTGAAAGTTAGTAAATGGTACAAACATGATTTGATTAGTTCAAACTTGTCAGTTAATAGAATTTCGGGTGCTCTTACAAATTCTATTTATAAGCTAGAATACATAGATCCTACCTTTGCTATTCAAGTGCCTTCTTTATTACTTAGAGTTTATGGGAAAAATGTCGATTCGATCATTGATAGAGAATCTGAATTATCTACTTTAATCAAGTTGTCTCAAAAGAAAATTGGGCCTAGGTTATTGGGTATATTTTCCAATGGTAGATTTGAACAATTTCTCGAAGGTTATATCACTTTAAATAAAGATCAAATTAGAGACAATATTATTAGTCAAATGATAGGTAGGAGAATGAAAGAATTACATCACAAAATTAGGTTGGAAGATCTGGACATTGCTTCAGATTTACCAATGTCATGGAAATTGATTTACAAATGGTTGGATCTTTTGGAAGAACAGTTGGCAATTGCTTCTACTGATGAGTCTTTTGATGAAGAATCCATCTTTTATATGAAATATGAAGAATTTAGAGATCTAATTGAAACTTATAGAAATTGGCTATTTGAAAAATACGATCAGGAAAACTTTTCTGATAATTTTAAATTCTGTCACAATGATACTCAATATGGTAATTTATTGCTTCATGAATCATTTGATAAAAATGAAATCATTGTTAAAAAATCTAATTCAGAGATTCTGGTAATAGGAACTGAACTGCAATATCAAAGTGAGGTTCTGTTGGTGGGAATGGTTCCTGTAACAACAGAATCATCAATTAGCGATATTAGTAGTAGTATTGGAGCTGCTGGTACTGCAACCCCTATCACCGCTGCTGCTGCTGCTGCTTCTGCAGCAACTACTTCGAACAAAAAGGACGCTTCGCTTGTGGTTATTGATTTTGAGTACTCTGGGTGTAATTTCCCTGCTTATGACCTTGTCAATCATTTCTCAGAATGGATGGCAGATTATCACGACCCTGAGAAATCGTACTATATTAATGAGGATAAATTCCCTAATAAATTGGAACAATTGAACTTAATCAAGTCATATATTGAGTATGATTTTCAATATCCATCTTCGAATCTCACTATAAAAACAAAATTAGATTCCGATGCTACATCTTCTGATCTTATCGAGTTAGAAATAAAGAAAATATACAATGAATGTATTTTCTGGAGACCTACGGTGCAGATCTATTGGTTCTTATGGGGTTTGATTCAGAATGGTCCTTTAGTCAAAAACAACTCCCTGATTGTCACTGTTTTGGAAGAGCAGGGAATCGACAGTACATATAGTATCACTACAGCATTAGACAATGTTCAATTAGAAGCGAACGACGATTCGACTGCCATTGTTGAAGACATCACTTCTTCCGATGATGATTTTGAATACTTGAAGTATTCTCAACAAAAGATCGCTCTTATACTTGGAGATTTGATTAAATTTGGTATAGTCTCCAAGAATTCATTACAAGAGAAACACCAAAAGGAGATCAAATATTTAGATACTGAGCTTTTTGATATTTAAGAGGAAAGATCTTGATAATCATATATAGTTAGATATCACCTCTTCAATTCATTCATACAATCAAAATTCTTAGTGATAAGTGTAATTAGTAGCTAAGAGTGTCAAAGTAGTCCTGTCAGAGAATAGCCATATAGAAATTCCTGTACATAGAGATGTGGTTTCTCCGGTATATAAGCCTGTGGTTGCACTATCAAAGAGTCAGGAAGGTCCTCTTCATTTCGATATTCAATTTTGGAGCAGCTTCATTAATTTATTTCAAACTTTTAGTAGCACAATGCTTTCTTATCGAACTCAGGGGTTCAATGGATACGGAGTCAAGTATTCACCTTTCTTTGATAACAAGCTCTCAGTAGCAACTGCGGCCAATTATGGTTTGGTGGGGAATGGAAGGTTGTTCATCTTGAATATTGAACCAAATGGATTAATTACAAATCAGATATCTTGGGATACTCAAGATGGTTTATTTGACTTGGCATGGAGTGAAATAAATGAAAATCAATGTGCTGTTGCAAGTGGTGATGGAACAATTAAGTTATTTGATCTTAAGGTTCTAAACTTTCCAGTTATGAATTGGAAAGAACATCAAAGAGAAGTGTTTTCTGTCAATTGGAATCTTGTCGATAAATCTAGCTTTGTTTCAGCTTCATGGGACGGCTCTATAAAGATATGGTCTCCTCAAAGGCAGCAATCTTTACTCACATTAAACATAGAAAAAGATTTCACCACCCAATCTTCTCCGATGTCTGGCACTGCTAAACCCTCGGTTCCGTTATCACATCAGGCAAATCATCAACCACAACAAAATCTGCATTCAAAGGCAAATACTTCAAACTGTATCTATAATGCCACATTTTCTCCTCACTCCCCTTCTACACTTATAAGTAGCAATGGATCTTCACATATTCAAATTTGGGATATTAGAAGTCCTCATCCGTTGCAATTGGATTTCATTGGTCATGGTGGATTAGAAGCTTTAAGTTGTGATTGGAATAAATATAAATCGACTATAGTTGCATCTGGAGGCACTGATAAATCTGTTAGAATTTGGGATTTAAGAATGATTTCTAAGCTAGATCAACCTAATGCTCATGCTCCAATGCCTGCATATCATCTTAGAGGTCCTACACCTTTGAATCAATTTTTGGGCCATGAATTTGCAGTAAGAAAGGTGTTATTCTCTCCTCATGACTCTCAAGAATTAATGAGTACATCCTATGATATGACAGTTAGAGTGTGGAATGATTCGTCGAATGAAAGAGCTAGATTTTTGAATGTCGTTGATGGAAGTTGTAAAGGAGTGATGCGTGCACACAAAGAGTTTACTGTTGGCTGTGATTACAGTTTATGGGGAGAACCAGGTTGGGCCGCTAGTACTGGGTGGGATGAAATGGTTTATATTTGGGACTCTAAGAGATTGTGACAGTGTATTTATAGGTATAACTACACTGTATATTTCACAGAAATGAACTCATCAGATAGTTCTGAAATTAATAGTAGATTAACAAAATGGAAGATTTAAGATGAGAAGAGAAGAAAAATATGAAAAAGAAGAAATAAATAATGGTGAATCACTTGATCAAAGTTATCTATAGTCGCAACTTTTAAACATAAATATTTAATTCTGTGGGGTCTTTACAACTTTCTGTATCGATCTCTATTACTGTAAACGTAATCACTACCTACTGTATCAAGCGTGTATACAGAAACTTTAATCCTGCATCGTTTGATTACGTTTCTTGTACATAATCGCATCAAGAAATGATTTTAAAGTCTCACTAACAGTTTGGGATATTTACAAATCATCCCAAAAGGGGACAGCTATAGAAAGGTAAATAAATATTGATGGAATTGATGCAGCAGAGTTCCCAAACAGGCAATGATATATATTTAATATACGGGTGAAGATGTCTCTTCTGAGGAGTCAAAGTTAGTAAATCGAGATTCAAATATATTAATACTCTTTTCATTTCTCATTTGAATGTTATAGAAACGACCAAACCATATATTATGTCGGTAACATCAATTGATCAAAATATATTAGTATTCACACTAGAATACACTTACGCTTTATACCCACAACCACAAGTAAGACAACTTATTTACCATAATTCTCTTAATAAGAAGCTGGCTTCAATATGGAGAAGTTATCAATTGTGTGAACCTACTACCAATAAATGGATTCCAACATCTATCATCGACAACTATCAATCGTTGAGAACAATCGTTGATCTGTTAAATCGCCAGAATATTGGGAGTGGACAAATTGCATTATTTGAACCTAAAAATGATATGATGACTTTGATTTTGAAAGGGTCTCCTATTTTCATTAACTATGCGAGACTGAAGATTTTGAAAACTTATAATCAAGTCCACTTCAAGCTGATCCAACTTAGCAGATCCAACGTCCAAGTGATCAGTAGCAAAGTTGCAACTAAAAATCAATTTATAAATATTTTGAATAATATTTCAGAACATTATGAAGTCGAGTACATTGTTGGTAACCATTTGTTTGACTTCAAAAGAAATAGTAACGATGACGAGATGAATATGTCTACCAACAATAGAAATTGCCCAATTGACTTCAATTCTAATGAACCGATTTTTGTTCAACTCCTTGGATTTCAAGACAATGTCACGGCAGCAGAATCTTTAGTGAGAATTCTGATCAACACTTTGCTTGAAGAATCATTTGTTGACACGTTTGCAATTGATTTATCTTTAGTACCATTAATTGGAGGAGTAGAATTGTTCAATTTCAGCCAAATAGCAAAACAACTGAACAGTAACATATACGTGCCTGATTTACTTCCAGAACAATTCAATTCTCAGATATTACAATCAAATAGTCAAGTTCAAATTTACATAACAACCAGTTCAATTCCTGGAATTCTAGTAACAAAGAATCTATTGAATAAACTCACTGAAAATGTAACAAATTGTGTGGTCAAGGAAATTGTCATGACGAAGTCTAAACTCGATCTTATTGTTCTTTTGGATCAAGATATCATCCTCAATATTATGTTCAAATATGGAGTATTTATCCAGCTTCCATCCTTGGGAGAAGAAATCAATTATACCATTCAAGTACAAGGACAGTCGGTTGAATCAGTAACAGAGGCAATTCACGAGTTGAGTCTTTTGAGTGCCAAATATTATTCAATAAATTTCAAGTTTGACCATTTATCCATTAACAGTAGATTTGAGGATTTGTTGTGCAATATTAGCAATTGCTCAAAATCTTGTATAATTACTGCAAATCAATTTGGAATTGAATTGATAGGCTTAAAGGAAGAATTGAATATTATTTTAAACATTTTGAATAACAATTTCCTAGCAATCTTATCCAATGCTTACACGGAAATGAAGTTAACTTTGGAGTTGAATAATCCTCAGAAGGATTTTATTATTGGTAAGAAGAATGGTAAGATAATGAAGGTTCTTAACCAGTTAAATCAGACTCCAAAAATTGAGTTTCGTCCTTACAATGAGTACAACTTTTACTTGGATATGGTTATTTGTACTAGACAATTGCTGCTGCAGGTTCAACAACATCAAGGACTTGGCTTCAACAGTTCAGAAGTCACCAATAGAAACATAGTTCAGTTATTCTTAAAAGGTATTGATCTTATAGAATTAGAGCTTCCAGCAGAATTGAAATTTAATATTCCAGAAGTATTCCACAAGTCTATCATTGGTAATGGCGGAACAATAATTCAATCGATTATGAAGAAGTACAATGTTTTCATAAAGTTTACCAGCTCTACATCTGGCTCTGGTTCTGGTTCTAGTCAAATAGTCAATGATTCAAAGAACATAAGACCATTTTATACATTTCTCAGAAACGACAATGTTTTAATAAGATGTCCTAAGAAAAATGCAAAGAGTATTCCTTTGGTTAAATATGAAATCGATGAACTTGTTTATCAATGTTGCTCAAACAACACAATTGCCCATTCTGCTTCGTTGTTGTCTTATAATTTGAACCCTAGCGTTCTATCATCCAGCTCTACCACCACATATTTGACAACGAGTTTCAAATTGCTTAAAAGTCAATATGTGATGTTACTAAATTTTGACCAGATCAACATGAACTACTCCAATTTTATTAATTACATCGAGACCGAAACCAGTACATTTATCGACTTTCCAAAATCAATTGAAAGCTTTAAAGATAGTCAAGATTTGGTATTCATGATCAAAGGAGCAGATATCAAGTCCAAGCAAGCAGCATTAATGTTATCGCAATATTTGCCCAAATGTTATAGAATCAAAGTGTCTCATCGTCCCGGGAAATTTGATGAATTGATCAATGAGAATAACGAAGAATTTCTTACCAAAGTTATATACCCATTCAAATTGTTATTGGGTGTTGAATTGAGTTTAAATAACAAAGGATCAAACCCACTTGAACGTCCACCTTATCATGTAATTCTTATAAATTATTGGCACAGAGAAAAAATAGATATGGCAGTGCAAGAATTGACTTCCTATTTAAGAGACAAAAACTTTTTAATATTAAACAAGGAAGAATATGTATACGATGGTATTGTGGACTCACCAACGGGAGTAATTGAGAAAGGTAGTCCTACAAAGAAGCTCAAATCAATTACTAATACCGCTCCACATTCTAATGGAACTTGGACCACTCATAAGGGTAAGCGTAAATATAGTAAGAAAACAAAAAATGGTGCCAATGGTAATGGAAAAATTTCTGTGAGTCGAGTTGCTTAAGTTGGTCTTTGAGCGTCAAATAACATGAATCTGACTGGTATGATTCCTTTATGGTTTTCAGTGTTTTGGGTCCACTTGATGATGGAATTCTTAGCTATTTATACATGAGAATAGTAACCATAATACCGCAAGTTAAGATATTGTAGATATGATCCTTATAAATAGAAAGTGTAATTGAATATAAATAGCTGCAAATTTAGTATAAGCTAGGCTGCATACGGAGCCTTAGGAGCAATTCAGAGGATTGGATGCTCAATGGCTTTGCGAGGCTACATGAAGAATAATATACTTAAATAGCTCGCCTAAATGTGGTTGCCAAGTTTTGATTATGCGCTTTACTACGAACAAGTACAAAACCAGCGTTGAATCAGATGAATCAGTGGACTAGTTATTGGAAGATTAGATATTTCAGAAGCTTAAAATTGAATTGCGTCTTACCTATATTGAATAGATATTGATGCATACATATCTCGAAAATCTGGAGAAGAAGACAAACAGCAATCTAGAAGTTAAAAAATATTCCAATTACCATATTAGAAAAATGACATAACTAATGCAAATGTCATTGTGACTTACTTACTCTTTCCTGTCCATCCCTAAACTTGTCTCTCTTCAAGAGCAATTTTGTGTTTCTTTCCCGGCTGTTGCAGCAACATTTAACCTCGGCATTGAGAATTTTGTTGGATTTTCAAACTCAAGTCGCTGAAAATGAAATTGATTAAAATTGACCTGCGCAGAAGTTTCCTGCTGTAAAAATCGGCTTTGAAAATAAATAATCATGTGGGTACAACTAAAGAAGAAGCATACGAAGAATCTACAAGAATGAAATAGACCAGACCAACTTTCGACAGTAATCAACACTAAAAAGGGAGCCCAGAATACCGAAAAACTTAATGCAAAAGTTCAAACAGTGAATAAGTTCCGAGGCATCCAAAAGTAGTGGGAACCAAGAAAAAATAAAAACAACTAATTTTTTGGTGAAAAAAAAAAAAAGAAAGATAGGATGGAAACCCTTTAAAATCTTCCAGTCAGTTTTTGACCCCAAGCGTAGCGGTCATTTATTGTAGAGCATTTTGCCAAATGGAAAGTGAGTAGATTTTGCAAGAAGTAAAAACATAAAAAATAAACAAAATGAGACAACTTCCAAGTAAACCATTGCAAAAATTTATTGTTGCTAGAATAATGCTTCATCCCACACTAACTTTAAAATCACCACTTCATAATGGAATGAGAGGAGAAACATTGCATGAAACCTATTCATATGACAGGGTCTCTGATAACTCTTCACTATTCAAGAAAAAAACAGTTGAAAAGCCAACTAAGTTGTGTAATTAGTTAAAGAAATTTACTCATTAAGCTAGACCTACCAAAAATGGATAAGCTTGAATCAGAAAGCCAACATTTCTATAATTTTCAAGCCTTTTTATTTTTTTTTTTTTTTTTTTTCTGGTAATACTTGGGTTGCACTGGTATAGCATATAAACATAAGTCCAAAGGAATTCTTGAGTTTGCTTTTCTATTTTTCAGTCGTGTGCACAATAATACCCAAACTGGAACTAAACAAGGAACTTAGATAGATTCCATAGATTTGTTTTCTTTAAAGTTCAGTACTTACTTTTTTTAGCAAACTTACCTCAAAGTATTCTTGGGTTGGATTCTTACTTCCTTGAAACCACCACTATTTCCTTGTTTTGTGATTTTGTAAATTTTTCTAAATATTCGTTCTTTTTCAACTTGAACAATATTGACATACTAGTTTCTAGAATTACCGGACTCTCCAACTATTTTTCATAACGATAAACCAATAATATAACAATGGCTTTCGGTAACGATTTTGTGGAATTGGGATTCCCAAGTTCGAATCTTCTTCTGTTCCCTGAAAGAAACACTCCAGTTCCACCATCTCCTTTCCAAAATGAATCCCTCACGAGTCTTTATGAATTCTTCATGAAATCTTCCACTCCAATGACGATTGCAATTTTGTATTTCTCGTTTGTTCATTTCATCAACCCATACATTCGTAATAGACAGATCAAGCTTTACAATCAGCAACAAAAGCAGCAAAATAAACTGGATTCCGGTGCTAGTTCTAAAGTCTCAAAGAGATTACCAGCTGCTCCTTTCCAAATCTCCAAAACTTGGTACTTTAAAGTGTTTGTCCTTCTCCATAATGTCTTTTTATGTGTTTATTCTGCATGGACTTTTACTGGTATGATTTATACAATCTCCAACACTTCCAAATTATTCAAAGAAATGGCAAATAGTGAAAGGTACAGTTCAGTCTCTAGATTGGTACAAACCGTATGTGACTTAGACAGTGGAATCTTTAGTGATGATTTGCCATTCACCAATCTTCACTTCTACGGATTTTGGTTCTACATGTCTAAATTCTACGAAGTTTTAGATACAATTATTATTCTTTTGAAAGGCAGACCTTCATCGTTGTTACAAAGTTATCATCACGCTGGGGCTATGATGTGTATGTGGGCTGGAATCAGATATAGATCGCCACCAATTTGGATTTTCGTGGTGTTCAATTCCTTTATCCATACCTTGATGTATTTTTATTTTTCAATTTCTTGTCTTAAGATTCATGTACCAAATATCTTTAAGAGAATCTTGACTACTATGCAAATTACTCAATTTGTTGTTGGAGGTTCTGTTGCTGTCGTTCATGCCTTTTTAAAGTACACTGACTTTGTTACTGGTACAAAACAATACTGTATCGAATCATCAACAAGAGCATTACCTTTGTATGTCAATGTTGCATACTTGACTCCATTGACTGCCTTATTCGCTGCCTTCTACGTTGAAAGTTATTTGAAGCGTCTGAAGAAAGAAGTATAACCCCCCTCCTTTGTCAGGGTGGTTGTGGGAATTATAGGTTTGTTTTAGATGATAGCTGAAAGTCCAAGAATATAATTCAGGGTCCACAGGGATTATGATTTTCCCAAAATCATCTAATTTCATCTTTGAAGAGATCTTTCCCCAAGCTTTTCATTGCCTTCATTCCCACCATTATATAATAAACATATTTTATACATTTGTTAGAAAAAATCTAGACAGTTATTCTTTTGGGAGACTGTAGTTGTAGAAGTTTATCTGCACTTGCGTTGCATCTTTGATCTCTCGAAGCGCATCGCAAACTGATTGCGCTTCCTCGCAGACGACCCCGCATTTTTGGAACTCAATCTGTTCTTCAATTATTTATTTACCTGTATATAGTAGCACGATTGGAACCTTTTCCCCTGAAGAGAAAGATGTTTGGCTGAGTAAAAGAAACATCTTGTTTGATATCATTAAAGTAGCTGATGTTCAGACTTTCTTTAATACTTTATAGACATCTTATTTTGCAACGATGAGCAACCAATATTCGTTGCTCAACGACGGTGGTCGAGATGATGTTGGTAGTCTTGATGAGGATGATAGCATTGTTTTGTTTGACCAAACGTCCTTTGACCAAACAACTCTTGTAAATAAACAGACAAATGCACTCGACGACGACCCATTGCACCGTCCCGAAGGTTCAGGTCCGGATTTTAATACGCCAACTATTCCAAGTCTGACTCAACTTAGCGGAAATTTGAATCTTGGAACAACTTCCCATGGCCAAAGAGCAGAAAGTACCATTGGCGCAAGCGGAACTACATCAACTATAGATAAAAACACAAAGGATAATGAAGCCAGTGAACTGGAATCGTATGTGGATGGATCTATTCTGTTGGAATCCTTACCCAGTACTCTTTTGGATAACCCTCCGTCGTACCAACTGGGTGAAACATCGTCCGAGCCCTTTGCCCATGGTTTCAATTCTTCTTCCTTACATCACATGAATGCAGCCTCAGATGGTCTGACAAACATTCCATACAGAGCTTATCCTCACGTGAACTTTGATGCTAAGAGTTATACGGCTCCATTAAAGTTCAAAGGTAAACCTCTTGTGTATTTCACATCAGCGTTTGTATCACTTTTTGTTTCTCTTTTTGGTTACGAACAGGGAGTCTGCTCTGGTATTATAACATATGTAACATTTCAAAAATACTTCAACCATCCCACCGCTAGCGAGATTGGATTTGTTATTTCAATTCTCGAAATTGGAGCCATGTTTTCGTCGCTTCTTGTGTCTCGGCTTTCGGAGATCTATGGACGTAAAAGGACCATTTTGTTTGGCACAGGTGTCTTCATCTTGGGAGGAACATTGCAATCATTTGCTATCAATCTTTACGTTTTCGCAGTAGGAAGGGTGTTTTCAGGAATTGGTGTTGGTGTTCTCTCTACAATAGTTCCCTCATACCAATGTGAGATATCTCCTTCCGAGGAAAGAGGGAAATTGGTATGTGGAGAATTTACTGGAAATATTGCCGGTTACTGTCTTAGTGTGTGGGTGGATTATTTCTGTTACTTTCTTCAAAATATTGGAAATGCTCGAAATTCTCCACGATCTTTCTGGGCCCAACTTTCGTGGAGATTGCCTCTTTTCATTCAAGTGATATTGGCGATTATTTTATTTATTGGAGGATTTTTCGTGGTGGAGTCTCCCCGGTGGCTTCTTGATGTAGATATGGATCAACAAGGATTCCACGTGTTGGCATTGCTTTATGACAACTATGCAGAAGAGCAGGGAAAGCCCCAATCTGAATTCTTGTTGATCAAGAATTCGATTGTCCTTGAAAGGACTTCGATCCCGAAAAATGAAAGAACTTTTCGGTACATATTCAAACACCATCTTACTCGGGTACTTATTGCTTGTTCTGCTTTAACTTTTGCTCAATTCAATGGGATCAATATCATTTCTTATTATGCACCACTAGTATTTGAAGAAGCAGGGTTTGATGACTCGGCTGCTTTATTGATGACAGGAATCAATGGAATTGTATATTTAGCTTCAACCATCCCCCCATGGTTTTTAGTTGATCGGTGGGGACGGAAACCAATATTGATTAGTGGTGGTTTAATGATGGCTCTTTCATTGAGCTTGATATCTTTAATGTTATTCTTAAACTTTAGAAATACGTCTTCGTCCATGGTTGCATTGCTTGTCGTGGTGTTTAATGCCTCGTTCGGATACAGTTGGGGTCCCATTGGATTTCTTATCCCCCCAGAGGTTTTCCCGTTGTCTATAAGATCCAAAGGGGTGTCGTTATCTACTGCTTCGAATTGGTTGGCTAACTACATAGTGGGTCAATTGACTCCAGTATTGCAAAATTCGATGGGATGGAGTATGTACTTGATTCCAGCTACAAGTTGTGTTACTTCTGTGGTGGTAGTGTGGATGTTTTATCCAGAAACAAAAGGGGTGGAACTAGAAGATGTTGATCGGTTGTTTGATGAGTATTACAGTAAGAAGAGAGGTAATGCAAGTGGGAATGATTACGCCGGTTTAGAAAATACATTAGAAATGGACGAATTGTCGAGACATAATGACTAACTGGATAAATCAATAGAACGGTTAAAGGTTGAATTGTGGGTCACAATTCTTCAACACAGGATCATTTGACATACAGTGTAGTACTTTAGTAATGCCAAACCACGTAGGAGTAGAAGAGATGGTATTTCGTTGTATAAGGGAAATGCTTACCTTCCATAATGCCTAACCCCATGCAAGTGAAGCTTAAATATATAAACTAACGGGTACTCTGCGTGCGGTTGAGAGATATGAACGAAAGGAAAAATAGTATCAAGAGATTGTAATGGAAGGAATTTTGCAATTGATCGAAGTGCATGGCTGAATTGAAAAGCGCAATTTTAAAAATGCAATCAAGTACAACACTGGCAATTCTTCTTTCTCCCAATAACAAACAAAAGAAATAGTATAGTCTACATCAAAGAATCAAATGACTAGACCAATCGGCAATGGGTAATATGGTTTCGGCAAAGAAGGTATATAATTCAAATATTATTGAAGGTGATGTTACAAGCTGAAAATTAAAGTCAGAAGACAAGAAACAGATCCTCAGAAAGCGCAATTTGAAATTGAAAAATTCGCTTATCTTTTCTTTTTGAAATGACATTCATCGAGCTGGAAGTAGATTGTTACCAGATTATATCTTGGTAGCAGTCATCAGAAAAAGCTATAAAGTAAACTATTATGGCAGGAAACGATGACTATGGATATCCATGGCTAAGTTTCCACGAGACAGGTGTATTTGGTAGTCCCGGTGAGCCGGTCGATTCCAGAAACTCAACGGTCCCAATCATTCCAACGGTTATATGAGGCGAAAGAACCAAGATTGGCTAAACTGGGTACTATGAGTGTGAAGATTCTAATTTAGGCAGTAAGCGCTGACATTTTCACTTCTTGCGGCTCATTTTTTAGGTGTTCTAGTAATATGAGCCTCTTGTTGGAAAATCTGAGACTGAGTTAAGCCTGTAATTGCGCGGCAAATTACATAAAATAACTGCTGTTATGAGAACTCATAACAAGGAGTATTCGGAACTTCGTTTCCATTCATTGCATTGGTCGGATACTCATAATTTAGCATATTCACTGAAATTGATTCAGCAATGTTTTTAAAGCTTGTAAAACATGTAAACCTCAATAAGCTCTAGATTCGCTAGTGTCTTTCTCTTTCTATTTTGAGATTTTGCGCGGAAACTAATTTTAGACTTCTATCTGCTGTTTCTGATGACCGGAACTCAATAATTCCAGCCAATTTGTTAAGTGATTGAACGCCGCAAACCGAAATGGACCACCGTAAATTCCGCATGAAGATAAGCGGTGGTATTATGTAAAAAAAACCAGAAGGTCATATCTTAGAAAAGGGCAGGTGAGTCCGTGGAAATTGGAAAAAAACAGACAATATACTTCGTTTCTTTATCATTAAAACGGTTGTTAATAATTGGTTGAAACAGCTGGTTCAGCTCTATGATCAGTCACCAACCTAGAACGTGCCACGATTCAGTGGCCGGTCCTATCTGTATTCCTTCACTGAGTATAAAGAATCACCTTTTTGACAAGCGCAAAAACTTACGCGGGAATGGAATCGTCTCTGCTGAAGGTTCAAGTTTAACTTCAGGATCCCATCCGTTGGACTTTGAACAACAAGTTTCTTATTCTATAGATGGAGTAGAGTATATGACAGAAGTTTGTGATGATTGTGATGAGTCCCACCATTTATCCGACACGTCTGATGACGAATTTGCGTTTTCGAACTCTATAGGCTCTTATGCCTCCAGTAACTTGTCATTACTGTTTCTGTCAACATCCCTCCTGTCTTCATTACTGTCATCTATGATTCTTCCAAAGAAATTATCGTCACCACAGCTACTGCTTGTAACCATCAGCCAAACAAAGGTTTCCGGGGGAGCCTTGGCGACTTCTAATTCGACCTCAGGCTCAATTTCAGTATCAACATCACCAAAGAGCTCAAATAATCTCATGAAGCTTTTACAACAGCTGTCGGTACGAACACATCAACTGTCATCGACCAAGAGCAACATCCTATCACTTTCATCAACCTTATCATCTCTTTCGCCTAAGAATCTACTTCTGATGTACTTTTCTCCTACAGCAGTTGACGATCTGATTCCTCGTCTATTGGATGGTAGAAATAACATCGATGGTCTTTCAGGTTACAACTTTGAAACTCCACAGGTTCAAGACAAACCACTGATGACTTCCTTGACTCAGACGCAACCAACACAAGCCAGAGAGCTCCATACGTACTCCTTCACACCCGAATCACCTTCAGATAATCTTGTGGCCAAGTCAAAGCCACCTCGTTCAAGAGAACTCAGAATCAACTCCAAATTTCTTATCATGTACGCATTTGATTATAGTAGCAGAATCAATGGTCTTCTTCCTAACTCTTGCACTCCAGAAGAACTCTCGGAATTGTTACAGAATCCAACCGTTGACGAATTCCATAAAAACTACGATCTCTACAAAATATCCTCCATCTCCAGAGATAAACTCTGGGAAAGTGTCATTCTACCGGCTAGAATCGATCCTCTCCCTTCTTCTTGTGTTCAATACCAAGACTATATCTACGATAATCAGCTGAAAATGTCTCGAGCCAGACTACCATCCATAGTGAAACTTGATGGTTGTGATTATCTTCCATGGCTTAACATAAAGACTCAGACTCAACTTAAGGCCGTAAAGCCTTGTGGAGTGCTGTCTAAGATTCGTCCTTTGGATAATGGTCCTCTGCCCAGTTCTGGATCCACCAAGGCCCAATTCACGGTGAAGGGCTGGTGCAACAGACGTTGGGTCGATTGCCTGGCCGAAGAGGACTCCTAATTTGCATTTTTTTTTCAATTCTTCCAACTTTGCTGGTCCAAATCAACAAACAAACTGTGGACCAAAAGCTAGTTTTTATTTATAACCCTTAGTCATTCGTTTGTGGTCGCTATTAACTTTGACGCTCAAGCGATACACATTTTGGATGGATATCAGGAATCTTGGTGCTACTCTTACTACTCTACAGATACAATCACTTCCTGCTATTTTGCAAAATTACATCAAAAAGCCAATCACATTGGCCATTAGCTCTATCGATAGTCGTCTAATTTAGTTTATATATGCTGATACTATCTAAGTATACCCCCGTTACACATATTGGTGTTGATGTAGATTGCGCTTTTAATGGGAAGCGCTTCTGAAGAAGCCTTCCCATTAGTGGTGTGCTGCTACAAGCGCATCATGCCCCCAGTGTAATACTCTGTGAGGGAGCTGCTCCCCGCAAAATTCTCAAAAGTGGCCCAGAACTGTAGCGAATCGACGACAACTGCATTGAAGTTGGGGAAAACGATGGCTAACTCCAGAATTGCTCCTTTCTCTATCGATAAGCGCAACGTCAAATCTAAAGTAGTACTAAAAAAATTGCAAGAACATACCTTTTTTGTTATTCTCGTGCAGTCAATGGCGATATAGTTCTGCAGCGAAAAGGTTAATACTGTCTGTTTCGCTTTTGTTCTTGCTTTAAGTCAGAGCAACCACCTGACAATTGGCAGAGAGATTGTACCGCATATGCCGCATCAGATACAATTTAAAAATAAATTCAAACCGGTCTGAATATCCGGTTACACTTCACATTTAGATTAAGAAACTCGAAGCGTTATTTTTTTTGTGCTATATTGTGAAGTGTAAATGTGAAGTGACTGGGGCAGTTTCGGATTCTTTGCCTCCTTTGGGAAAATCATTGCATTACCTAGTTTGATTTGATTTCCGGTCCCCCTTCATTTCTCATCTTCCGACCTCACCAGCCTCTCCAACCTTATCAGCCTTTCCAACCTTACCGGCCCTACTAATATATCCCTTTTTGAGTATGTACCAATATAAATCGAAAGCTCACGACCGTAACGCTTTACCTAAATGTGAAGACTACTTCAGCACGTGCCAAAGCACGTGCTCATTGCGCATTGCAATTATTGCGCGTGACTTGCGCCCCAACTCTTTAGTTGAAACCTCAAGTTCGCCTTCTTCAAGCACCTATCGTCTATCAGCGATCTTCAATTGCTGTTAGGTGCCGACTTCACTACTTTTCTTTCAAATTTGCACCATGTCTGAACTATTCAAAACATATGAAGCAGATTTTGCGCTTGCCTACCAGGTAGCACGAACCAAATTAGAACAGGTGTCTTCACTTGGAGACGGTATGTAACCCCTTTAATACTGATGAGAGTGTCTTACATGGCAGCGTCACATTGCGGAACCCAACAAACGCTTACTAACTCCTTCTGCAGCACAAAGAGCTTCTACATTGAAAGCAGTCGAAACTGCAACCGATGAATGTTTGGAAGTTCTTGACCAAATGAATATCGAAGTTCAGAATGTAGCGTCTAATCAAAGATCGGAATTTAATGCTAAGATTCGTCAATATAAATCACAAGTAGACCAGGCTAAAACACAATTGAGAAATCTCTTGGATGATTCGGATAAAAAGGCGCTTTTTGGAAATCGATACCAGGACTCATCCGACGAATTGGGGGATTCACAAAGGAAACAACTCTTAAACAACAACAGCTCTCTTGAGAGATCTTCTGAGAGACTTAGAGACAGTCAAAGGATCGCTATAGAGACTGAGAACATTGGGGGTAATATTTTGAATGATTTGAGGTCACAACGTGAGACTATATTAAATTCTAGAAACACTCTTCATCAAGCAGATAATTATGTGGATAGATCCATCAAAACGTTGAAGACTATGACAATAAGATTGACCGCAAACAAATTCATCAGTTATGCTATAATTGCGGTCTTAATCTTGTTGATTTTCCTTGTTCTTGCAAGTAAGTTTTGGTAAGCCATAGTGTTTGTTACTGGGAGGAGGTTGATGTAGGGTTTCTCTTTAATTGCACTGAGTGGTTGCTGCGAGAACGCAATATTGCATTTCTATATTGGCTCTTCTTTCCAAAGACATATCCTGGCTATAACCATAACTTATGAGCTGGCTTACAGTTGATATGAGGTACGATCACAACCATAATGTGTTTGCTGGATGTGTTAATTGTTGATTTAAGTTAGAAAGATTTGTTTTCACAAGTTCGACTTGAATTCATAGCCTGGCGTTGTCAACAGTTGACTCTCTGTCGATAAAAGAGTATAGAAGGTGTTATATATGAGCATTCAGAAGTATATTAAGAGATGACATGGTGCAAGCACCTAGGTTATACACGATTGATATTAATGGGATATAATTCCTCAGTATGTAGACAAGTAGGAACACCTCTGGGGGCCATGAGATACTTTCACAATTGGTCAAAGAAAATATAATGAGTACTTCCTGGTACAGTATAATAACCATTAAAAGATTGATTTCCAATAATGAGAGTCACACAGAGAAGATATCTTTTGTTAAGACATATTAAGTGGCTCGTTAAGAAGCATACGATAGACAGCCATCTCTGACTAAGTGCATTATGTGCACACCTATTTGGCTCATCACTGCACAATGCATTATATGCATTCCCTTGGCCATAGTAAACTGTCACTGGCAGATTTGCTAATCATGATCAAATTAAGACCAGTATAAACTCACAGGCATATCTATACTTACTTTATGTTGCCTGTAGCTGATTATTTTTAGCTTTTGTCTGCTCCTAATAAAGATTGTTCTCCGAAAGACTCAACCGAACTCCATTTTTCATCCTTTAACTCCAACTTATCCCCGTTTTGTCCCTGCATGTGGACTCTCGGACCGAGTCTCAACTCTAATAAAATGATGTGCGCACGACGAGAACGTTACTCACCAAAAAAAATTGTCAATCTTTCTTCTTTGCTCGTAGCTGATCTTCGAAGATAACAAAGGGAAAGGTTAGGCAGTATCAATTGTGAAATTCAAACTGTGATTTTAAACAATGATACATAGACTCTCAAGTTTTAGAATTGCAGGTAGCTTATTGAAATCTGGATTCAGAGGTTTGCCTACCACTCTTCGGTTGTCTTCTATAGCTCAAGTTCAGTATACAGGAACAGGCATTAGACATCTCCATCAAACAACTCCAAAACTTCATGGACACATACATAAACCTAAACCAGGTGAAGAGCTTCACATTACTTTTATAACGAAGGATGGAACTCAACATACATATGAGGTTGCAGAAGGAGACAATATTCTTGATATAGCTCAGGCTCATGATTTAGATATGGAAGGTGCGTGCGGAGGTTCCTGTGCATGTTCGACTTGCCACATCATTGTTGATCCTGAATTCTACGACGAAATACCTGAACCAGATGATGATGAAAATGATATGCTTGATTTAGCGTTTGGATTGACCGAAACTTCTAGGCTTGGATGTCAAGTTAAAATGTCTAAGGAATTGGATGGAATAAGAGTCGCTTTACCAGCTATGACTAGAAACCTTCAAAACAAGGATTTCAAGTAGGTGTGTGTGTATAAAAGTCCCCTGCTACTCACAAACTGTTCATTCAATGGACTTCCCTTCAGCTACCTGCTACTTATTCAATTCCACCGCCTTATTATTTATATTGGTGCACTATGGCCCTCCTCAATTATTCCATTCCTCTCCTATATATATGTACATAAATCTGGAATGATTATTACCCTTATTTACACCTTTTTCCGCTGTAAGTTTTGACTAAATGTCTGACCCACTGTCATCTCTGCCTTACTTAGTTAGCCCTTCAGCACTCTCTTCAAGTATCGAACTGTAGATAGTCACGTGTTGAACAACGTCTCTGCTCAAGACTTTGCCTGATCGCACGACCTTTGTTTATGTTTACTCACTCTTAGAGGTTTCATGTTTAAGCACTTCAAAGGAGACGTTTCGGAACGGATCCAAATCTGTTTCAACGCTGCAGTTTGAAGAATATAGACTATCTGTTTGGTCCAGAGTCATATTTGAACCCATTTTTTGGCACTACTTTGGCACAATTCTTGCACAAATCATCCGCAACTCTGTCGCCTTTCAATTGCATCTTCTCTTCAAATTTGCAACTTCAGTTACTACAGAATTGCATTATAAACGTCTACAAACACATATAAACACCTACTAAAACCTACAGAATCAACCTTACATTCCTTAGTGTTATCCTTTTAAACTGCCTTAGCGTTACTGTTTTGGAACTGTTTCATCTGCATTTACAATGACCTCCGCACCGTCTCATGGCAATGAAATACCCTGCAAGAGGGTTCTTGAAGACATCCAAAATGTCTTTCCTTCGGGAAAACGTCTCTCCCTAGGCTTTGAAATGGCTCGAATAGATACCACAAGTCTGGATCTTGCTGATAGGACTGACAGGACTGTTTCTCATGTTGGACGAACATCTATTCCAACTTCAACCATTTATTACAAGTCATCAGCCCCGGCCAAACCCAATAGAGCTGTTTCTGAGATACCGACTTCTACTGGTGTCGATTTACTGCGCATAAAGAGACTTGCACATATGAATCAGACTCTAAAAGGTAATCAGACTCATGAACACAGCTCCGTGTCTCGTTCCGTATCTCTCCCCAATGATTCTCTCAGATCAAGAATGTCCAGAGTAGAAGAGACGTATCAAAATGATCTTAAATCTCTTAATGAGACCCAACGGGATCTAGAAGTTCAGTATAAGGAGATGCTAACAAAACTGGACTTGTACCAACAAGAACTCATAGATATGAAGCGAGAAATCAAGAAAATCAATCACCAGATATCAGATACAAACATCCAGATCAATTCCATGAAGAAAAAATTCGAATTTACTGAGAACAACATCATGAAGAATGTTACACATAAGGAGAAGCTTGTGAATATCCAACTTCAGCAACTTACAGACGATCTCAAGCAACAGTATCAGGAAATTGAGTCACAACTACAGAACGAACTCAACCAGGCAAGGGCGTATAAGGACTCGTCTGTACTAGAAGAGATCCAAAAATTGAAGTTTGAGCAAGAGCAGTTATTGGATCAACTTGAAAAAACCAAAGCAAGGAAACTTCAGACATTGAAGGGAGAATCTTTGGAACTTGAGAAAGATTTGGACTCTTTTCTTAAGGAGAAAACAAAGGAGAGTAAACACTTGACTCTAGAATTTGAAGAGAAGCTGGAAGCTCTTCAGCTGGTTGTGCAGGAAGTCAATAAGCTTGAAGAATCAATTCAGAAAAAAAGCGATTCAACTAAGACTTTGAAAGAACAAATTGTGTCCTTGAAAGATATTATTGCCAACTACGGATGTACTAAGAACGCATTACTTAAGAGAATTGAACATTTAGGCGAAGAAATGGTAACCTTTAAAGGAAAAGATGGTAATTGGGATGAAAAGCTTCGGAAAACTCAAGAAAGGCACAATAAGGCATATTTCAAGTATTCCCAAGAAGCCAAAAATAGACGGATACTTGAAAACTCCATTATGAATTATGACGGGAAGCTACGAGTGTTTGTCAGACTTAATTCTGCCACAATGCCAGGACATGAGGTTGATGAGCTTGTCGATTTGAAGCCAGCTGTAACTGTGAACGGCAGAAGGTTTCAGTACAATAAGATATTTGCAGAAGACAATTGCGAACCAATGGAAATAAGCAGGAATTACAGTCTTATGGTTGAAAGCTCTGTGTATGGATCCAACTGCTCAGTAATATATGCTGGAGACCTGATTCCAAACTTGATGCAGGATTCCTTAATACAAAACTTTGAGGAGATAATGAAGAAAACTTTAGCGATCAAATCCAATTATTCGTTCAAATTCTACTTAACTCTATTATCTATAAATGATACTTACTGTGATCTTATAAACGATGGTACCTTCAAATTCAAGGGCCAATCACTTCTGGAAACGCTTAGTGTACTCACCTCCAATAGAGTTGAAGTTTGTGATGTCACGAAGTTGGCAAAAGTCCTAAACGACAGAGCCTCGCCTGGGTCTAACTGCACTTTAGCCATTTTGACCATTGAAGTTTCCAATACGAAAGCACTCAAGAGTTTTGAAGTCAATGTCTCGTATTTGGATTTGACACCACTTCCTATTCTTCGTCAATGTAACATTCTTCGTGAGCCCTTGGTACCTTCGTATGGAGACATTTCAAATCTGGCAACCCAGTCAGAGTTAATTCAGCTCATAAAGTACTCTTATGCACATAGCAAATGTCTAACCGTTACATCGTTAGATCCCAGCAATGAGAAGCATTTGGAGATGTTTGAGGTTTGTGAAATGATCAATTCTACTACTTCGTTCTATTCGTCCAAGAACTTGATGTCCAATGCATATCAGATTGAATAACTACCCAATTCCTTTCATGTGGATTAGAAAATGTTCTAGTCATCATACCAAGTGATTACTTACACTACGGGTATTTCTTAGAATTAATTCGTCTTTATAATACATATAAATAGTACAGATGCTCATGCATGTCACGAAAGGGAAACTTGACAATAAGATGGCGACTCTAATAACGTTTGTAGAGACCAGCAAAGATCCTCCATCTGGATTAGACAAGTAAATCAAACCAACAGACATTAACCAAAGTGCAGCAGTCAACATAAAATTGATTCTGTCTGTCGCTTAGCGAGCTTGGTTACTATATGGTTGATATAAGATCATGTAACAACCATTTCAACTCGTCATTCGTACCAAGATGGGATTCAGAAGCATTCAGATTTGCAGAAAACAGCTTCTGCGGGTGTTCGGCTTTGGTGATAGCCTTCGATTTATCATTTTCCTCAATCTTGGGTTGCTTGTGCTGTTGTTCATTGCCATCTTCCTTCTTCTTCCCATCTTTTTCACTTGAGTCATTGGTAAGCGCTTTCTCTGAAAAGGTTACACTACTATTGATCAATTTGCCATTCACTTCTTCGATCACTTCTCCAAGAATCCCCACCTTAGGAGGCAAATCATATTCGGGTTTTCCGTTTGTCACCATATCATCATTCTGTAACATCACGTTGGCAAGTCTTAACTTGGGTCCACCAGGCTCTACCAAATAAGGGAACATTTCAAGAGTATCAAACAAATCCTCAGCATGAAGAGTGACTTTCTGTCTCTTTCTTTCACTTGAAATCTCGTCTTCTTTATTTGAACTTGCGTTTGGAATGGTACCTGAGTTTATACCAGCGCTTGAATTGACGGTTTTTGCTAAATTGGAATTCAAAGCTGAACCAGCTCCATTCTCTGCTTCATTTGTCCCAAGATAATCATTGCTAGCATACTTTGTCTCTCTGTATCTAGCAACATCTATAGAACTTTCTATAATATTCTTTAAATGAATTTCAAGTCCTAATAGCAACACTTCCATCACTTGATGATTGAGCCCTCCTGTAAGTCCATGTTCTCTCATAATCATAATCATTCTTCTCGATAAGTTATCGTAATCTGGAATTTCAAAGTTATCTGTAGCAATAGGAGTATTAATCCCATTAACAACATCTTGCTGCCATTGAACTAAATTGTTCACATGAGTCTGCTGCTGAGCTTTGTCCTGAATCATCGGGATTTTAGGTAATAACGAATGTCTTGTCAAAGTTATTGATGCGTTTAATTTACCTTTTTTACCACTTTCTCGGGTAATATTCTTAATTCTACGTCTTTCTCGTATTGGTAAACCCATAATATTTTGCTTGAATTTTTCATATTGGTTTGATTTCACATTTTTCGGTTTGGAATTGGCCTTTTTATTCCAAAATGATACAAATTCACTATTGGAGTCAACGGGGCCATCCTTAAGAGAATTTGCTAAATTCATAAGAAGTAACTTGTTATGATATTTTACAAGTCCATCTTTAAGCAACGGAGTGATGGTATTGCACATCTCATTACGGGAGAGTTTACCAATGAGAAACAAACTTAGCACTTCTTGGTACTTATCCCAATCATTTCCTAGCTTATTCTGGAATTCTCGTATGTGGTTTTCCAACTGGCGGTGATTATTGGGCTTTATGCTTGTTTGAGCATGAGTGATGATGGTAGACATAATGAGTTCAACTTCAAATAAAAGATATGAGTTGTGCGTTTGTTTAAAAGTTAATGAGGTCGTTCGAATTATTGGAATGTGTCCGACAGATTCACTGGTTGCAGAAAATTGTGGGAGCTCGAATAATTTGGGTCAGAAATATATCCAATGCACTGGATAATGTGATAAATTAGAATATATGTAACCCTGAAACAACAAAAAATAGATTGAATCTGGCCAGGTTGTTGATACCAAATATCCTCAAGCCTTGGAAATGTAAGGCAGTCCAACTGGTGATTGAAATAGTAGATAAATGCAATAGCTGTACGAGTAGATCAAACAGTATTTGACGTGATAAGTCAATACAGCGGATGTGGTTTTGTATGGAGGAACGAATGACTGAATTTCTGGAGAATATAAATAAAGATCTCAAACAGACCACCTTGTGCATGCAGCAGCTCTCTGTGAATCTGGATGGTATATCGATAATTTAATCGATTGATTGATCGAGTTATGGATTGTTGCAAACGATAGATTGAAAGTTGTTTGGTATGGTCCACTGAAGGTTTTGTGATAGTAATGTGAAATATGGAGTTAGAGATGGTGTGCACACGACGCGTAAAGAAAATGCGACAGACAAAATGAGCCAAACCACAGCCGTACAGCCTAACGACTACGCTTGTATAGGCAGAGCAATGAGAGCAGATGAGTTCCGAGTTGAATATATGAATGTAACGAGTTTGTACTAGATTGTGAGTTGTAAGGGAATTTCTCACCAAATGTGCTTGAATAATAGTGGTCTATTGAGGATACTGAGTACAGATGTAGAGAGTATACAAAACGTAACGTGTCATGGAACTAAATTGGTAGTTACGGAACTATTGTAGAGCTGTGAAGAGGTCAATGAAAGATGATTAATCAAAAAGAATGAAATATGCATCTTTCTCATAAACCTATACAAATTGGAGCTTTTACATCGATGTGGACCACATACCAAAGGCACCTATTACATGAGAAATCTATGTCCGTCTGTTTCATTAATTGCATGTCCTCCGCTCCTGAACATCTGACTTATTAAGGTAACGTCACAATAGTTAGCTCTATTAATTTCTATATCTATTATACCAGTGTTTCTTGATTTTAGTTTCCTTATTTCTCTTACTTCTCTATCTCAATAGCATCATCATTAGAATCAGTTGACTTTAGCACATGGTTCTTATCTATGATTGTGCTTCTATCGTCTTGAACCTTTTGAATAATGACGAATACAATAGCAAACATCACTCCCACACCAGCTAACCCAATTCCAAAGTAAAGAGCTGCTCTATAACTTTTCAATTTATCCTCAGTACGCTTGAATGTCTCTATTTCAATCAAACTTCCTATTGCTAAACCAATTGAAACAGAGTAATTGATCACTGTAGACACCAATGATCCGGCCATTCCTTGATTCTTAACCGGAAGATAATCGGATAAAATAAGGGAAGCTGCTGGGAAACTCATGTCCATTCCCCATGCCAATAAGAACATTTGTCCAAACAACAATCTAAAGTAAGTTTGATCCATAGGAGTTATACTTAACATGATGTCTCCACACATGAATGCTATACATGATGCAAGAATGATGTATGAAGGTCTTGTCTTGGATATGATAGTACTGCAAAGAAATGCAGCAATGCATCCCAAAAACAAAAATGGCAAAAACGCAACTGCTCCAAGAATTGGAGTATAATGCTTCAAATTTAGAACAATAATCCAATAATAATATTGCCAGATACCAAAAGAACCCCAGCCAAACCCAATACATATCAATACCAACCCGATTTTGAATTTGAAAATTGACTTATCAAGTAATGGATATTTTACGACTCTCAATTCAAGATAAAAGAAGATTATGAGTGAAATAATACTTAGAATAAGTAATACTATAACATAAGCTCCCCAATTAACCACAGGGCCCTGGTTCCAACTGAAATTAAATAAAACCAATCCAAAGACCCCAACGAATGACCCGACATAATCAAACTGTTTCCATTTAGAAGGAACAGTATGCGATGAAGTGGGTGCTAAAGCTGAATTCAATGTTGAAACAAGCTCAAACTGGGAGGTTGGAAATTCATCTATAATCTCTTCTTTGTGGAGTGCTAATTCGGGTATAGCAAAATACGATATAACTCCACACCCAGCTGCTACCATTGATAATACCCAGAAGGACCACGGCCACCAGCCTAATTGAGATATCACAGCAGCCATTAAGGCACCAACTGTTGCACCAGTAGGTGCCAGAGCTCCCACGAGTCCAAAAACAAAATTTTTACGTTTACCCTGGGGGTACATGTAACCTAGTATTCCAATTCCATTCGGTAAGGCAAAGGCAAAGCCAATCCCTTGGAAAGCTCTGGAGATTATAAAAAATTTAACTGAACTGGTATAAGCTGAGAATCCTATAATTAGAGACCAAATGGTTATCCAGATCCAGCCAAATAAAAGAGCTCTTTTTAACCCAAATAAATCTCCAATTCTACCAGAAATCAAGATGAAAGTACCAACGGTTAAGGCATATGACCCCATAAACCAGACTTTAACTGATGCACCAATGGTGGTATTTGAGCTTTCTTCGAATGAGTCTACTATGATGTTCATAGTACTTAAACACATAGTGATCCCTCCCTGTGTCAATAATTGTGCCATACATATTACTGATACCACTGTGAATTCTTGTAGCAGTGTTTTTAGATATTTTGGTCTTGGATCAAAGCCCAAGTTTAAACTTTTGAGATGCATTAGAACTTAAATTTGATTATGCAAGTAATGAAAAAATTATGTATGGAAGTGTTCGCTATATATCCAATTAGTGCAACATTTATGAATTCAGAATATATTCTTTTATATTTATATGCTTTAAGTTAAGAAAAAAATATTTGAAATATACTTTAATCATTCCATCGATAAACAGGATAGTTAATGTTCGGCAATACTAATTTCTGCCCTGTATTTGCAATAAGACAGGGCCGAAAATGACAACTTCCGTACACCACCAACCAATTAGCCACATTACATCCATACACCAACAACCGATCGACCGTACCAAATCCGTACACCCACTTTTGGCTCTCTACCTTTGGAGCAGATAAGCCGGCATCCCGATAGATTTCCCCGATGTGGTTTCAATGGTTGCAACCTTCAAAATAGGAAACGATACGAGGAGAAATAGATTAGACCTCAATCTGAACTAGAAAATGTGTATCGAAATAGTCGAGAACCATGGGACCAGATTCTCCTTGTATACTACAAAAGTGTGAATTTTGGTTGAGTCCTACAGAGAAAATTGGATTTACGCTACTGAGACTTTTTACCGTTCCTTTTACTTGTATTATGCACAATGCTAAAAATAAACTTGAAGATATCCTAGTCTTGGAAATCAAATGTAGTGGTGCCTAGTGAAGTGTAATGTAATGGATTTTTTCTCTATCCTGTCAATGAGCGCCAAAGAAAACCAATTGAAAATCAAACGCTAAATACTAAACCATCACTGCAATTTAGTTAGCAAAAGATAATCATAGTATCTCAACTTGTCAATTAAACTTCATCAGAGTAGCTCTAATGAAATTGATGGTCACCGCAGAAGTTCTCCCGTAAACCAAAGACATAGTAATTAAATTAATCAGTGGCCCCACATTGGCCCTAACCCTGATCAATTATCTTTGCATCAAATCTTCTAATTTTTTGAAAGTATTTCAACATGGTGTGCCCATAAGCACCATGACAGAAATTATGCGTTGTCAGAGTCTTACTTTGACTCAAATACTGACAATGATTGAATCAAGGAGTCAACTTCTATTATGAAATTACTGTTACTTATCTTTTCACCAGGTTTGAAATCCACTGGAGAAAGACAGTTGTGTACCACAGTACGTAGATAAACATTAGTGTATAATTGGTGTAAAATTGCTTGAAGATTATCAAGGTTTACGTCACTAATTAGACAAAATCGAAGTCCTGAAGCAGTCTCATATAAATGGATTCTATAATTCATTGTAGCAAAGGATTTAAGTATATTTGAACTAATGTTAGATGATCCGAGTTTTATTGACATATTTTTCAAAGAGTAAATCAACCCAAATAAGAGTTTGGCAGCATCTGACTCATTACTCTTGTTGACTGCTCCTTCATCCTTATGATTCCATTCTCTGCTGTATATACAATTACAATGTCTGTCAAAAAGATAGAATGAGTATATCATGATTTATCGGAGTATACAAGGATGAAACTATGGAATTGGATTACACCAAGTTTGAGTGATTTATGTGGTGAAACGAAGGACTGTGTTTGTGTTTTTGAATTTACTCATTTAGGAACAGAACCACAGAGTAGAACCAGAAACGCAAAAATCAGAAACACACGTTTGGAACACAAAATCGCTCCCTAGAAGCGCCCCCATAGAATCGCAAAATAGAAGCGCAACATTGAATTTCCACTATTGGAACTCCGAACCGCAAGAAAGACGTGGTGATTCAAAACTGTGATTCTAATCTATCTGCAGTTTATTTCACACATGGACCACAATCTGATTTCGTGACACGTATGACACAAATTTGGATCCGTTATCATTATCTTTGAAACTAAGACTAATAGAGTCAGTTTCAACATTAGTGACTAATGCGCTCTGGTGAGCAGTATCAATTATTCCCTCAAAACAAGACGTATGACAAACCAAGAACCAACCGAGTGAAAATCTTAGTTGTTTGGCAAATTAATTGCTTTCCACTTTCAGTAGAGTTCCATATCCTATCCCATATCTCATTTCCACATCTCATTCTACGTCACACTCTAGAAATTGAAATCTGAATCTATATAGCCATAACCCATACCCCGTGGCTCAGACACAGTTACTCTGTGTATAATTTCGAAAATTTGTTACATTTCTAATCTCGCAATAGTGTCTAAGAGCCAAATTTACTGTTACTCACTCACTGGAACACACATCTTGCTGTGGCAGGGCTGGGTAAATATGACTCAGTCATGGAACGTGAGCCACCACTGGTCAATAATAAACTCCGCAAAGTTACTACAAATGGCACAGTTGTGAATTCTGACACCACAACAAATCGCGCAATCCCACTTTGATTGCATAATATGCGCAAACTTGGAATATGAGCCATAGAGTAAATTTGCGCTTTATATAAAGACCTGGCGGAGACAAACTCAATACCAGTTTTGAAGAGATTCAATTCAACATTCATAAAATCTATCCTAAAGCTTCTTTAGATATTATCACAACTAGTCTCTCATCAGGTAATACTTTACAAATAACATATTTAATATAAGCAAACGAAAAGTTAGCTTGTAACTAAAGGTCTGATACAAATAACCACTTTACTTTTTTTTTTTTTCGATCCCAATTTTGCGTTTTTCGCAACTAGACACCCATTGAAACATATTTCTCAGAATCAGCTCAGATCGTGGTATTTCGTCATATAATTTGTCATACATCTAATCGCTGGCAACGAAAAAAAAATCTTATAAATACCTAATATTACACATTAGCACAATCAGAATATATAGAGGGGTCCCTATCCTTGACATTAGTTCCTTATCTGACAATCAACAGATAACTTACCCCTTCCACATATTCACAGGAATATTATTGATTAGAACTATTCGGACCGCCGATCAGATCCGAACCTTTTCATCGATTTTTCTGGTAACACACTTCCGGTGCACCTAAAGTGTAAGTCCGAATCGCTCTGCAAGTCATTGGTGCTATTTAACCAGTTAACATAACCATTAGTTTGGACGCAACATTGAGCAATTTTAAACTTGTTAGGTTAACACTCAATTAATTTATTATTAGCAGCGTTTATTTACTACTTACAGTAAACTTTGGGCCCAGAATTTAATTTTGGATACTTAATTTTCATCCATAACCACTATAAGTTAATTAATTTGGCAAAGTTTTGTTTCGCAGACTTTTTCATTTCGCAACCATAAAAGAGGAACAGTTTACTTTCTTTTGGCAACACTGTTAACGCTAACACTGTCAATTGAATAATCACAACTATTTTCACAGATATTTATTATTGAATTTGAGTCTCTACCACTCACTACATTCCCACTCCCTATATTTATACTCAAACCAATTCACCAATGTTTTACGAGGACGGATTCTGTGTCGTTGACGGCAAGCCTTGTGAACATGGATCCAACTACTGTTCAGTTGAATGTAGAGAGGTGGATCTCATGGAAAATCAAAATGTTTTCTTCAATGATGACGATTCACTTGACTCTTTGACTGAAGAGATGGAGATCACAACCCCCGGATTGAATCCCGAAGATGACGAGTTTGAAGCTCCAACTTATCTCTTATACGAATGCATCTTATGCAAGAATTCCCATAATGTTGGTATACCTTGCATCCACAACCAAACCCAGAATTATGTATTGGACTCGAACTACGTGGGCTTCAACACCAGAACTGAACCTGATGGAATTGAGGAGTTGTTGTCGCAAAAGCCAACCATAATTGAGACTTTACAGAATTACTCCAAAACCACTGAAGAAGATATCACTTTAATGAAAAGTAATCTTTCTATACAGCACAATTACAGAAAATGGTTAGTCATGGGTTCAACTTAGAAGAAGTTCTCTCCAAGGTGTTCATGTTGGCTGGTTGAACATACTTGGGTTCAACAGCTTTGGGTTTATATTTAGTTTCAATGGGTAGGTTTCTTAGGAGGTCCTAATTAATATTTTGGTTCTGGTTCTATGGCTATAGAACTTAATTTATGTAATATATTTGCAATACATAATGGCATTATGATAAGATAGTACTTGAATTTGTAAGTGAGAAGTTGTAGTTGGAAGATGTGAGACAAATCTTACACTCATCCTAATATCTCTACGTAAATTCTCATATCCATCCTTGTGGCAGAACTACATCGCTTCTTTAGCTAATGACTATTTCTCTATTATACAGTATATATATCATGCAAGTCGAGATACCAGAGACTGGGCTGGGGCCTCCTGGTGGGTTCCTCATTGACATCTCGTGAACATCACGTGGACATGTCGTGAGCTCCTAATGGGCTCTCATGAACTCTCATGGGCTCGTAGCGGCATCCATCGGCATCCATGGGCTCTTCATTTTCCATATTTCTTCTTCACTCCAAGAGCAAGATTGCGCAATTCCTGTAGTCCTTTCGGAATATTGCTGGTGCTGGGTCTGACGATTTTCTTGGACGGAGAATTGAATGGGGTACTCTCGCTGACTATCCCGTTACCAAACCCTCCAAGAATGGACTCGTTGAAATTCGCAGTAGTGTCATTGACGGTTCCGTTAAATGTTCCGGTGAATGTTCCGTTCATTGTACCGTTCATGGTGACATTCCAGATGGTATTAGGAAAGAATTGAGATTTGTTGGAGGCAGTCATAAACGAATTGAATGTGCTGTTGTTATCGTTGATAGAAGTCGAATGTCTTGAAAGATATTCATACTTTCTTAATCTTTTAGCTTGCGATAACTGCTCTGCTTCTTTGTCCTTGTATGTGGTGGTGGGGGCTACCAGTGCTAATGACTTGGTAGGGCGACGATCCATTGAAGTGGGCGGCGCCGATGCAACGGTTGACTTTAAAAGTTTCTTCTTTAATAGTTCGGTTTTCCGACTTCCTCTAGGTGTCAATTCTCCTCTAAATCCTTCACTAAGTGATTCGAAAACATTCAGCAACCTTATGTTAATATTGTCTCCAGCGATCTGATTGTTGTTGGTTGCTTCTTGAAGTGTCATATCACAAAGAAGAATTCTTTGTATTCCATCGTCGTTATAGTAATTTGCCAACATTAGTTCCTGTTCCACTTCTTTCTGGGTCAAGAAACTCTCCTTTACGTCCCAAAACATCACCACTAACTGAACTTTGTAATAGCTATACTTGTTGACCAACAGAATCAATTTCTGTAGTTTGGTCCTATCGTGGGCTAACTTTTTGTGAATATCTGCAAATTCTGAAACTTGCTTAGAGCTGGTCAAGCCCACATCAAACACCATAAACGGGGATTTGGTGAAATATTGTTTGACTTCGTAGTTAGACGGCAAACTAACAATATTCAATTGTAAGCGATCTGTCCTCAACGATTTTTCGTATAAGAGCTTTTCCCTGTTGATGGTGAGCTTCAATTTATTGTTCAACCATTTAGAGTAGTCTGAATCCCAGGTTTCAATGATCAATAAGAATTTAAATTCAATATCCTTGGACTCGATTTTGATTTTTATCTTGCTGGAGACCGTTTTAATGAATTCCTGAAGGTTTATAGGATCCCACAACTCTTTAATTGCCCTTTGAGTCTCATCTATGTAGCTTACCAGGTCTACTTTCTGTCGTTTAGTAGAATGGTATGAGGATGTATTGGAAGCAGGCGAAATACTTCTCTTCTCTTTGATTTGTCCAAACTTGACCAGTTCAAGCTCCATTAGCTTTTTCTTCTGCATGACCCTCTTTTTAAGACAAGATGTACCTGTCTTGATTAATGCCCTAATAGACATCAATTTCAAATTTTTGGAATATTGGTGGTCTGCCTGTGCATCTAGTAAAATAGGATGTATCAAGTCTGACACCATTTTCTCATAAGCCTCTTCAGCCAGACTCGAGATGAGGTTCTTACGTTTATTCTCCTGATTCTGAACCTTGATAAGTTTTGGTAATAGTTTGCCTAATTCTTGATTAATTGTATTCTCAAGAATTAAACGATACACTTGGTTAGAAGCTTCTGGGTATAGTTTAGAGTCCACGAGTCTGGTCTTCTTCGGCTGTGGAATAGGAGCAACTTGTAAATTGCTGGTTTTCGAAGCACTAGGTGCTAAAAAGGAAGTAATAGATACCTCAGGAGTCTTATTGGCGGGCTCTTTAGATGCAAATGAATTTTGGCCAGATGTAGAAAACCCAAACAGACTTGAAGGCTTTTGAAATAGGTTTGCAGGTGGTGCATTAGATGCTTTGACGTTGATTGTAGAGGTATCACCGGATGTTTGCCCAATGCTACCCAATGTGCTTAGCACCGAGTTGGTAGTTGACCCAAAAGCTGACTTCATATTGACTCCTCTGGTAGATGCTCCCATGGGTGTTTCAGTCAGTCCAGTATTTGGCGCTAAATTCAGTCCAGTCACAACTGGAGATGTAAACTTTGGAATTCCAAATGCCCTGGAAGACATATCCTTATCAAACACCAAAGGTGATTTATTTTGTTGGGTGTTGAAGTTGAACGAGGGCTTGCATGTTTCGTCCAGAAGTTTCATTGTAGAAGTTCCTAACGATGCCATTTGACCATTAGGTTGGGAAAATGCAGAAGTAGTTGGTTTCGAAACAAAACCTGCATTAACAGTAGCTCCAGTTAATGTTGTAGTAATTGCAGATGCTACGCTTGGAGCGCTTCCAAATGTTGCAGGTTGAAGTCCAAGATTATTATTGAGCAGAGGTCCGGATCCTGATCCTAACCCTGACTCTGGTCCTGATCCACCAAATCCTCTACTGCTATTCGCGAGCCCTCCAGTCACACCAGTGTTTGAATTTGCGATTCTCAGTGATAGCGTCTTCAATCTGTTCATATTCTTAAGTTTTAAATCAGTATTTGGCAATCCAGAATTGATCAAACCACCCAAATTTTGTCTAGAGAACTTCAAATCCAATTGTGAAGAATAGGCAGGTGACATCTTTGGTTTATCATGGATGGACTTCAATTTATAGTTCTCCAATTTGTCCTTGTTGAACAAATCTATCGATATGGTACCGTCCATATTCGTTATTGTATCAACCTCGTAGTACTGGACAAACTTTATCACATCCTCAATGGAATCAAAACCTAAGAAGATCCTGAGCTTCTCGGCAGGGTATGGTTTACTTTTAGTATGATAACTTCTGGCCATTGACTTCAAAGCATAGAATCTGATCTCATTGAAATGAGTTTCAAGAAGACATGACAAGAGAAATGGAATCTCTTGACTGTAAACCATTCTAAAGAACTCCAGAAACAAACTAAGTGAACCTACCACATTATTATAACCTCTTTCAACAATGTTACTTTGAAGCACGACGTTTCTAAACATCAATGCCAATTGGATAAATTTATTCTGCAAGATGTTATCTGGTAAAGTCTGGATTTCTCTTTCTTGTTCAGGATCTCTGATATGACTTAAAAGATAATAGGCTCTAAATTCTGCTTCATTGAGGGCCTCACCGCCATGATTCCTAATATCCTTGTAAATCTCAAGAAGGGTCTGAAGGGCTTTGTTGAATTGTTCAAGTTCTTGTTGTTGTGAAAACTCCATTCCACTTCCAGCCATTATGTGCAACGACACAAGATGAATTCTGACAATCTTCTCGTTACAGTCTATCGCCTCAGGTCCAAAAAAATTCTGATAGGTGAAGTCTTGCCTTATAGATCTAGTACGATCCCAAACAAACGAATGAGCTTCTGGTAAATGCGGGAGAATATTGTCTATGATGTAGTCCAAAGACTTACATAGTATATGAGGGGGTCGTACGTCCGAGGGTAATGGAGGTGGTTGACCGGCCGCAGGTCGAGAAAATGCTTTGATAGCTCTATCTCTAGATATTTTATTTGTTGTAGGATCTCTTTCTAGAGCCTTAACATTGTTTTCCAAAGCTCTTCTGACTCTCTCAAATATAGGACTCATTTCAAGACATGACCCTTGAAAAGATATGGCATCATTCAAGTCCTTACTTACATTTTCAGCATCGACCAAACCTAAAACTTCCATTTGTTTTCTTTCAACCTCTCTCATCTTTTGAAATTCTTCATAAAGTCCCTGATAATCATTTCCATCGTTGGCTTGCTCCATGGCAAGCATCTTGGCTTGGTTCTGGGCATCCCATGAATCCTGGTGAAACTGAGGGGTGACCAAAAGTCTTGGTTGGTGTAAAAGGTATTTGGGGACCGGTCTTGGTTTGGATGAAGTGTCCAGTCTTCGGAAACCTAATTCTTCAGGATTGGAAAAGATCGGACCGGTGATGCTGATCTCATTGGGAGAATATCTCTGGAGTTGATCTGGGGCTTGTCTTGGAATTACCTTCTTTGGAATATCCAATGGGTCCAGTATGTAGTCTGAAGTTGATGATGAACCATTACCATTTGTTGGTGTTCTATCCTTGGTGGACACATGAGGACCTTTCTTCCTATCGTTGGCCGACTTTGGTCGTACATACTTTCTATTATTGGAATTAAAATTTGTAGTATTGCCAGAATTCACCCTGACACCTTCTCCAGCACTGTCTAAGTTATTATTTCGACTACTCCCATCGTTTTTAACGTATTTCTTCTTGTTGTTACCTCCACTGGTACCATTACTTCGTCTGGGATCATTATAACCCGATTGAGACGAATTTCGGGATCCATTCTGTTGTGAGGTGAATGAAAACCCACTGGTTCCATTATTACCACCAATCACAGACATCAAGGCTGTTTGGGTAAGAGGATGGGGCGTTAAAGAAAGATGCCAGCCAAGGTTGTTCAAAGAGAAAGGCAGATTTGTAAACCAAAGATGAGACTGGATTGTATGTAGGAATCGTGGAACCAGAGTGCTCACTGCTGGTGGGAGAACTGGACTTGAGATGGGAGCAGAATAAGCAGTTCAAGCTTGTAGATGTTATCAATTCTACATGTAAAGAGTGTTAATATTCTATTGCCACCAAGTGTTTTATATAAGTATAAAATTCTGAGGTGTTCTACTTGTATAAAATCATCAGCTTTATGAGTTCTTGTTGTTTGACTGAGTGATTCTTGTGGGACACAAGTATTTTATCGCAACAATTTCGCAGCAATTTAGGGGCCAGTAAGTGGTAAGTTTGAGGTATGTTGAAAGCGAATAGCAGCATTTTTCCATGATTTTTTACTGTCCAATTCCCAGCATCCACCCAGTCTTTCGCCGTCTTTTCGCGACAACTAGGCGGCATTTTAGTGCAACTTTAAGATGGCCCGAGCTCCCATTATGGCAAGCATCTCTAAACAAGGAACCGTCTCCTTCTTGATTAGGACCATTAATGGTAAAACATAAATAACTCCTGGAAAAACAGCAGAAATTCAGACTAGGTTAATCCTATTCTTATTGCTTGTAGAAGGGTCCCATTTGACTAAGTTTGGCTCATTTCGCCAGGCTCTGAACCCGATCTATGTTGTTATATAGTAAACGACAAAGCCCAGACCCAAATCCAGACTCAAGTATTGTTCTCTGACACAATTCAATTTCAAACCCTGCTGTAACACCTGTTCAGCAAATGTCTCCAACAAAGTTTCGTCTCGTAATTGCAACGCTATAAGGACCTCTGTGTGTTCACACATAAGCAGTTTAAAGGCAGCAATAAAGTGGGGAATAAGAAACTCATTGTAGATGGTGTCAAATGCTAGTATAAGATCTATTTTATCTTCATTCACAGCTCCAAGATTTAATATTCCCTGTTCAATATCCTCCCAATCATAGTCTACAAAATGTATATTTCCAGCTTGTTTCTGATTGTTCCTGTGAAGGTTATTCTCAAAGTTATATTTCAAAAGCTTCAATAATGGATATTGATCGGTTGCAATATAAGTTTTAACCATGGGTCCTAGTAATGATACGCTAATACCTCCTATTCCAGTACCAAGTTCCACAATTGTCATATCAACACTTAACTTGAAAGGGCATTTAGAGTCACTTAGGATCCAGTCTGTCATGTACAGAGCAGATTGCCAACACACGTATCCGGTGGAAGACGAAAGCCCTGTAAGAGACTGACGTATTTCAAGATCTATATTTGATTTGGGTAATGACAATTGAATCGTTTCTGAGTTCCGATTTACGTACCCCAAACGTTTGGTTGAATTAGAACGAGTAACCAAATCAAAAAGATGTGAATGAATGTCCCATTCCAGTATGGAATCGCAAGCTGAGTCCAGAACCAAGCTTTTGTGAATCTCCATAACAAACAATTTAGTATAAAGAGCAGCAGAGTCTGAGACAAAGAGTCTGGTATGGCAGCAATGGTAATTGAGCTTAGTTTCTGCTTCAGAATGCTACAGTTCACGACTAAAAACCATAGGCTAGGCATGGTTAGATTATGCGATGAATCGGTACGGCTGAGAGATGCGCAACTAGAGAGCCACCAGGAGAGGGTAACGCTGTCTCAAGCATTCTTCTGTCCTAATTAGCCCTAACTAGCCCTCATTCTTCTACTACAAACTCTAATTTTAGGCGCATTTCTTATGAGATACAGCAAAAATAGCTGCTATTTTTAGGGAACTTTTGTCAAGAAGTCCTCTAATTTGTCAGCTCTCTACGCCATGAATATTGGAAGGCTCACCAGAAGGTGTACCATTACCAGTACACACATTCACACTTAATCAAAATAGGAATTCATCACCATAATTTGCATCATTCCTCAAATTATTGACTGTTTTATTTGTTCCAGGCTACTTTATTAGCGCTTATTTCCATACGAGAGACACTACACCTGGCTAAAGATAAACAATTTCTAGGTTCGATGCACCTTCAATGTATTTAAAATTTCATTTCTTTACCACCTCTATTTACTAAATAACTTTCTTTGCCTTTAAAATCTCAGCAATTAAAACACCAGCACCAGCTGCTCCGATAATAGTATTATGAGATAACACCACCATCTTAAAATCTAAGACGGGATCTTCTCTAATTCTACCAACCGATACTCCATAACCGGCATCTCTGTTTCTATCCAATCTTGGTTGAGGTCTGTCTGGTTCTTCTAAAACATGAATGGTTTGTTTTGGAGCAGAGTGACATCCTAATTTGAATGCATCACATACATAGTCTCTTAACACTTTCTTAACTTCATCAACAGATGGAGGAGGTCTTTGGGCAAACTTCAATGATATACATTCAGTATGACCATCACTAACTGCCACTCTGTTACATTGAGCACTGACTTTCATTACTTCATCTGAGAGAGGAACAAAAGTGACACCTTCAGAGTTAAGGTTTCCTAAGATCTTCTTAGTTTCCCATTCCATTTTCTCTTCTTCTCCACTAATGTATGGCACAATATTGTCCAACATATCTATTCCAGAAACCCCAGGAGAGAACCCAGCTCCCAGAATGGCTTGAAGAGTGGTGGTGGTTAACAATTCAATCGGACCAAATGCTTCGATTAATGGCTTTAAAGGTGCAACAAGTCCAGCGGTGGAACAATTGGATATGCATACAATGAAACCTGGTTTCTTTTCTCCTTTAGCTACTGCTTGTTTGACTTTGTTTTCAACTACTGAAAGATGTTCTGGATTAACTATTGGAACCACTAATGGTACATTGACCTCTCTTCTATAATTCTTAGCATTGGAGATGACTGCAAGACCAGCTTCAACGAATTCTTTTTCAATAGGTCCAGCGTAATCAGCATCAAGTCCTGAAAAGACAACGTCACATTCAGAAAATTTACCATCTGCTTTACATTCAGACACTACAATTGATTTTGCCGATTCAGGAAGGAGATCTGTTTGCTTCCAAGTGACTGCATCTTCATAACGCTTACCAGCAGAACGAGAAGAAGCTCCAAGAGCATGGATTTCAAAGTCGGGATGGTTAGCCAATAATAAGATGAATCTTTGTCCTACTGAGCCAGTGGCTCCTAAGACACCTGCTTTCTTAACACCCATGATTAGTTGATCTTTTTATTATAAAAATATAGGAGTGAATAGTAAAAGTGTACACAGCTGCCACTTTTAATTTAAATCAAAACCAAATCAATCTCAATCAAACTGAATAAGTTATGACCAACCAGTCGTGATGTACAATCGAAGACGTCTCCGTTGCCGTTGCCGAAGCTCAATTTTTTTCGTTCTGGTTTGAGTCATTGTCACGTGATGTATTGGAAGTGGTGAGAGAAGATTGGGGTTGGAGAATCATCCGTGCACCCTAATTTTGGTTTGAAGCTGCGAAAAGAAAGAAGACAGAGTACTGGTAGGAGGTGGCTATTAGAAGGTCGTAAAGTACCTTGAATTCGATTGCATTAGCGTTTCAGCTGGATGCTGGAGATTTTTTCTTTTTTTGGGCTATTTTTTCAAAGACTTTTCAGGTCGTGGTTTCTCTCTAAATAAAGTTCTGGTAACCACTTGCTAATAATTGGGATGTATTATATGTAGGATGTGATGTGAACATTAGTCGACCTCAATCAGTTGTCAGTGCAAAAGACTGTACTTGGAGGTTATCGTACAGTGGGATTGATTGATTGGTTGGTTGTAATTCTTTAATTTGTAGACAAAAGAAGTTGTTACTCTAGGTTGGTGCATAAAATAGAGAGCTTGAAAAAAATTATTTTTTGTCGCTACTGCATTCTTCATTACACATAATTATGTATGTTATGGTAGTTATTCAATATATTAAGTTGCAGCCATTCGGTGCAGCACTGAATAAAAACCTCAATCCAAATTTGAGAATAGATTAATTGGTTACTACGATAAGACCTCTTAATTTTTATTTCTCTCAAGTAACATACATATCATTTGAATATTCTCAAACAGTTGCTCAATTTAGAGATAACAACGACTTTTTATCCATCCACTCATCAATTCATCAACTGAATGTATTGGCTCTATCATCATAGTCTTACTGAGAACAACCAAATTCCTACATGTATTTCTACATCTGTACACCCACATTGAACAATTACCCTCAACTCTTCTGGCTTACCTCCAGTTGTGTGCAGTACACGCACGCAGCATTGACGCGTTTGAATGAAAGACTGACAATTTCGTTCTGGCGGCGACGGTCAGAGAGACATCAACACATGGTTCCAAATTGAAATCAGAAGTTGAAATATATTTGACTAATATTGAACATCTTTGAATCTTGCATCACCAATATTACTCTGAAATGGTCAATACAGATTTTGAAAAGATTTATCTAAACCAGCTGAAGAGCCATGGTAGAATGCGTATTGCAGACTCAGGACTTGGATGGAAAGCTTCGATTAATTCCAACACCAATGCTAATGCTAACAACAATAATGCACCATTTTTATTACCATCGGAAGAAATATTAAGCTCGCAATGGTCGCGAGGGTCACGCGGCTACGAATTAAGAGTTCAGACCAAGAACCAAGGGGTCGTGATGCTTGATGGATTCGATGTGGAAGACTTTGCAAAGTTGAAACAAGAACTTCAAAGAAACTTTCTGTTAACTTTGGAGCATAAAGAACACTCATTAAGAGGTTGGAATTGGGGTAAGACCGATTTGGCAAGAAACGAATTGATTTTCCAAGTCAACAACAAACCAAATTTCGAAATTCCTTATTCTGAAATCAGTAATTCCAATTTAACTGGGAAAAACGAAGTCGCCCTTGAATTTAATTTGGATGGTGGCTTCAACAAGGCAGGGGATGAGATTGTCGAAATGAGATTTTACATACCTGGAACTGTAGAAGGTGAAGATAAGAATGACAAAGTCAAGAAGGAAATCAAACTGGAAGATGGGGTCAAGAAGGAAGGTGATATCAAATCAGAAGAAGAAGGAGGAGAAGTTAAAATTGAGTCAAATGAAGACAATGATGAACAGTTCAATGCTGCCACTGTGTTCTATGAACAACTTAAGGATAAAGCCGATATTGGTCAAGTTGCTGGTGAAGCCATCGTATCATTTAGTGATGTTCTTTTCCTTACTCCAAGAGGTCGTTATGATATCGATATGTATACTTCTTCATTAAGATTAAGAGGTAAGACCTACGATTATAAGATTCAATATAAACAAATTGAAAGAATTTTCTCATTACCAAAGCCAGATGATACCCATCATTTGATAATTCTTCAAATCGATCCTCCATTGAGACAAGGTCAAACAAGATATCCATTCTTAGTGTTACAGTTTGCCCAGGAGGAAGAAATAGAACTTGAGCTTAATGTTTCAGAAGAAGAATATAAGGAAAAATACAAAGAAAGATTAAAGAAGAAATATGATGCTCAAACACACTTGGTAATGTCACATTGTTTCAAAGGATTGACCGAACGTCGACTTATAGTACCTGGATCTTATCAATCAAGATTCAATCAACCGGGGATTTCAAGTTCATTAAAGGCTTCTGAAGGGTACTTATATCCTTTGGATAGATGTTTCCTTTTCGTCACCAAACCTACTGTGTATATACCATTTTCAGAGATCAGTAGCATTACTATGTCTCGTACCGGTAGTGGAGGGGTTTCAACTTCAAGAACTTTTGATTTGGAGATCAATTTAAGAGGTTCAAATCAATCGCATACTTTTGGAAGTATTGACAGAGAGGAACAACAATCGATTGAGAATTATTGTTTGGAGAAGGGATTGAGAGTCAAGAATGAAGAAAAGATTGCCAAGGCATTAATGACCAAGGCCATTAATGATGCCAATGCTGATGATGATGATGACGATGACGATGATGTAGACATGGGAAGTGCTGGAGAAGACGATGAAGAAAGTGCAGATGATGATTTCAATTCAGGATCAGAATCCGATGTTGCTGAAGAGTTTGATTCTGATGCATCCGCTTCTGATTCTGATGCAGATATGAGTGGAGGAGAAGGTGCAGGAGACAACAGACCACCAACAAAGAAGCCAAAGGTAGAATAAATCAATTATTTAACGATCTCCAATACAAGAAATGCAAGCAATGCAGCAATAATTTGTATCATATATAGATATGAAAAATCAAAGTAACCCTGAAATGTCATATCAGAGAATTAAACTGAAAGAAAGGATTTGCAACTAAAATTATATCCTAAATAAGGTAAGGTATAGGAACAAACCTGGATCGTCATACAGATTTTCTAAGGGATTCGAAATACTACAACGTCGAACCTCCTGTAGAGCCATAGTCCTTGTAGCGCCTGACGAAGAGGAAGTTACTCGATTAGGCTGTTGTTCCAAAAGTCTGTTCAAGAACAAGAAAAGAGAGCATTTTTTGGACCAAAAATGGGGCGACCAATTGGGTCCACCTCTCCAAGACTTAGCAGAGCTCAATTCACACTTACTAAGCAAGAAGTTCATGACATGGGCTCAATAGTTCCCTCACAGCTTACAGTGGTGGTTCGGTGTTAGACTCATCTCTTCAATGGCTTATGTAATATGCGATAGTCAGTCAAATTGCAATTTAAGTGAATAATGCTGCATACAGGGCCATTTAGTTGTTTGATGGATCTCCAATGTTGTGCAAGTAGTCGATAAGTTAGTTTTTCATACTGGTGGGATTCTAAGTAGAATTGATTCGAAAGTATGAGTTATGAATCGGTTTACTATAGGATTTGTGAGAAGTTGGACCCCTAGTGTTGGTAGCTATCCAGTAGGTACTATTTCAAACAATAATGTACGCATCGCTTCCATCGTCTCACTATTCTATTGCTGCAGCTGGTGGGAACCGTGTGGTTCGGTTGGAACTCTTTTCAGTTGATTTCCATATGTGGTAACTTTTTGATGCAGACCCAGCGTTTATATGCAAGTTCAGACCACTTCAAACGTTACATTTCCTGACTATTGACTAAAATTCTGTGACCATCCAAAACTTGTATACTAATCGAGAAAAGTGTTGGATTGGCGCTGATAAGAGAACTTCCTAATTAGGCAATGATGAGAGAAAAAGTTAATTTATGCACTCCAATTTGACGTAAATGATCTCATGCGAGTAGTTTAATCACTGTAAAAACACCAATATTCACATTAATCACCATGAGTTAGACATGAGTAACAAAAACAAAGTTCAAACACGCGTATGTTTGCAGTTAGAGGGAGGGGGGTAGACTTTCAGATATGCAAAAAACAAAAAGAAACTTTGGATGGCAAGTGTGTGAAAAATTGATGGCTGGTTATGGGCGAGATATATGAAGTATAAAGTCTCTCAACTTTGTGAGTGGCTGGATTCTTTTAAATTTAAATTTTAAGAAATAGATTTAGAACCAAAGTTGACTTAATAACGACAAAGAATCCTAATAAAAAATTTTTTTACCCTTTTTTTGTCCTAGCAATTAGTTTAATTAAGGGGGTTTTGCCATTTGAATTGAGTTTGCTTCCCAATTTGATCCTGTTGATTTCCAAAAATCTATTTCATCTTTATTCCCTCCATTACAATCAAAGACTTGTTTAACTCATCCCAAGTCTCCTTCAGAACTCACACTTAGTAAGAAATAAAAAGAAAGAATTCCAAGAAGGCAGCTGCACCTGTTCTCAATAAGGCCTTATTCTCCAAAAATAGCTCCTTACACTACTCACGTGCACATCCATTTCTTAACATGTGTCCTGAACTAGAAGACTACATAATGTTCTCCAAGCTGCCCATTTTGAAAAGTTTAGATGAAGTTGCTATTGCTGCTTCTTGTCATCTTGATTGTAACGCTAACGTTGAAATTCCATCCAGATCAGCAGCTAGATTAATTAATAAAGAAGTGAGGTTCTACAGACAGAAAAGACCTATTGCAACTACTGCTATTCCTTCAACTACTACTACAACTGCTATAGATCTGCTACCTAATATAAATAAAGCTTCAGCTACTTCAACTTATCTAGATATGAGTTCCTTGAATGAACTGTTCAGTTCCTCAGATGAACATAGTAGTCTGGCCGAATCGGTTTTTTCTTCAAATTCTTCCCCGATTGCCAACAAGAGTAACGCATTTGATGATTTGGAAGAAGAAGATTTTTTAGACGAAATAGAAGAGGCTTATGTTTGCAAAATAGATGGAGTGCTTCAAGTGAAGAGTATTCACGATGGAGATTCAAGAAGAAGACCTTTACTGTTTGTCAAGGTGAATTAGTGAAGGAGAGAGAATACTGGCTGTTATGCACATGTCAACCATTTTTTCTTCCTTTTTTCCGCTGTTCTATACTGGACTTGTCCGCTCAACCTGCGTCATAATTTTTGGTACTCACTACAACCACCCAGTAGTTGCAAAGTTCCTTCGCAATTGCAACTTAATATTCACAGTGTTTCCCTCACAATGTCATCCTCTCATTCATCAGCATACCAATATTTTACTTTCTTACTCGTTACAATTTTATTTTTTCAGTGATACCCTCCTTTGCTACATCCTCTCTGGAAGAAGTCGTTTCAGGAATATGTTCAATACAATATAGTTTTTATAGGTGTATATGTCGTTATAGCCCATTGAAGGCCCTTTTCCGATAAATGTAGAGAGAATGTAATTTACATGGGTGTAGGGATGTAGGAAGTGGTAATTAATAATGAGTAACATTCTTACCAAAAAAAAAAAAGATCAAAGGTGATGAATATGTGGATCTTGAAGGGACGAAATGATTGCTGACGATCTGATTGGTTAGAGATGGTTTTGAAAGTGACGGTGTAGATAAAGAAGCAAATTGTTTCAAATTCTTATGTGTCGAATTGCCCCACTTATTACAAGGTTTTCCAAGTTAGCTTGTACTGAGATTGTATGGCAGTTTAGATAAAAGAATCAGTTTAGTAACTGATAACACACTAGAGGTGTACGGATGTCATTTTTAGGAGAGTTAAGCGATACTGAATTCATTTTTCCAATGCAAACTCCGACAGTTAGGGGTGGTGAGCTACATGATAGATCATTGGTCAAGATTGGACAATAACGATTTTTATTGTTCATGGTGAGCTTTGGGTTTTACAGGATCTCCGAAATTGTTCTGGATCTCTGGAACTTGGCCCAATTGTTTGAGCTAAGTTAGCTTGTTGTGTGATAGGAGGGTGCAAATTGTATGCCATTAGCAATCACATGACAATGTATGGAGTCTTCTGAAATTGTCTGAGATTTGTCTCAATTTGTATGAAATTGAATGAATAGAGTGAACCCAGAATAAGCTTGTATTAAATTGTTTTAATTATATTATTTGTATTGATTGTATCTAATTAGATCTAATTACACCCAATCGTACCCAATTTCACCTAATTTGGATCAATCTTATCTACCCACTATTGTGCTCTAGCAGCTCCATTCTGTAAACTTATCCTCATCCTCTTATCCTCTCAAATACTCATCCCCCACCAAATCCCCCATTTTCTTCAGCCGCTCGCAACCACAGCTCTGGCTTTAGCTTTTTCTGAAATTTCTCAAATCACTTGATGTCATCTCCACCTTTAAAGTCCATCATGTTACCATTTGCGTAGATGTGTAAACCGAATTATCGAATAGTAAACTGCTCTAATAACCCCATTTCCAGTCCCTGTCTCTTTAATTACAATCTTTATGCCTAAATACACCATTCGAAGGTCTCCATTACTAAACCTCTTCTGAATATACGAGATCACATCCCTGTGACTTTGTGACTCGTTTTGGTTTCTATCGCTTCGATCTTCTTATTTCCCCAAAGTGACTCTCGGGATACCCTTTCCTATTTAAAAGCCGTTTTCAAACAGTCTTTCTCTTAATTATTCAACTTTGTTAAAGTTTTCGGCCCTTGGACACCCTAACCAGTTACTTCTCCTACAAAAAGAACACCTCCATCCCGTTTTGGGTGTTTGTTCTATTTGATTTTTTCAGGCTATTTCTGTGGGTTTTTTGTTTGAGTTTTTGATTTGTTTGATTATCAACTAGTCAAAAGATTACAACCATCATGCCAGTTCCACTTGGCCAGATCATCTACTCAGCAGTGAAGCCCATTTTCAAGATCTATTTGATTCTTGGTCTTGGGTTTTATCTTGCCAAAAAAAATATCTTCACGGTTCCGACTTGTAGAGATCTATCTGACACCATTGTCAGTGCACTTATGCCATGTTTGATCTTCAACAACATCGTCACTAATCTTAAGAGTTCCGATATCAAATATATTGGGATTATTTTTTTCACCGGTACATTACTTTTCGTATGTGGAGCTGCTTTAGCTGTAACAATTGCATTCGTCACCAGATCTCCTAAAAGATGGCTTGGAGGTCTCATTTCTGTAGGGTTATTCCCAAATATTTCAGATCTCCCTATTGCTTACTTGCAGACTCTTTCTGCTGGGGGTAACATATTCACTGCTTCAGAAGGAAGTTTAGGAGTAGCTTATGTTTGTATTTTCTTAGCAGCTCAAGTTTTCTACCAATTTAGTTTGGGGTTGTATCAATTGGTCGAATGGGATTTCAGAGATGAGCTCAATCCTAAACTTCAAGATACTGAAAAGTCAGCATTGAAGGACGAGCCCATGGTTTCCAAAAAGTTGGACAATGTCAATAATTTTGCTAGTTTCACTCTCAGTACTTCTGGAGGAGATTCTGTATTGCCTGAAGGAACAGATTCTAGTTTTCAAACGAGGAGTTTGGGAATAGGTCAGACACCAGTGACAGTGACAATGTCAGGTCCAGGTACAACTTCAGGTCCAGGTACAACTTCAGGTTCTAGTTCAAGCTCAAGACCCAGTCCAGGACCTAGACCACTGATCCAGAGAACTTCTACTCCAAGCCAAGCAGATTGTAATATTCTAGATATCTCAGAAGATGAGTCTGATGCAACCTCGGTGATGTCCGAGAAGAGTAATTTGGATCCTGTCAACTCTGAAGATTCCAGAGTTTCCAGAAACAATCAAGTGTCTAAATCTCAGAAGCTTAGACCTAGACCCATTACCCAATTGTCACTGGATGAAGAGCACAACCAACATCTTGCATTTTTAAAACAGAAACACAATCTTCATAAATCAGCTTCTAATTCTAGATCTTCCATATCATCCACGTCTAGTCGTCATTCAATGGGCCAAGCTTCTATTGTTTCCAACTTCTTATCTTTGAATTTGACCCATTCTAGGATTCAAGATTTGCGTAGACAGAAATCTCAGGATATTCAAGATGTTATTAACGAATATTCTGAATTTGATAGCTTGAAACGAATAAGAACTGCCGCTTCAAAGCCCACTATTTCAGGATCAATTCCAATTTTAGCAGATCCAGGAGGAGATTCAGGAACTCCAAAACCCGGTCTGGCTTCTCTCCATCCCAATGCTAGGGTATCGTTGGAAAATATAGCTAGTACCCTTGATGATGTACCAATTTCTCCCAAGAGCAAAGCCAAAAAAAGGCTCATTCAGGTTCTCAAAAATTTTAGAGCCCCCAACTCGTTGTCATTAATCATTTCTATTATCATTGCAATGTCACCACCTCTCAAGGCATTGTTTGTCACGTCCAATTTCCATATCCCAAACGCTCCAGATTTAAAGCCTCCTCTTTCATTTATTATTGATTTTACCTCTTATGTGGGGGCGGCTTGTGTTCCGTTTGGGTTGCTTCTTCTTGGTGCCACCATATCGAGATTGCAAGTGAAACAAATGCCTCCAGGATTCTGGAAAACCGCTTTACTAATTACATTATCAAGATTGGTGATTCTTCCCATGATTGGGGTGGGATTAACCACTGGATTCTACAAGGGCGGTTGGTATGGTGATGATAAGCTTATACGGTTTGTCAGTGTTTTGGAGTTCGGTTTACCTAGTGCAACCGCACTAGTGTATTTCACAGCATTTTATACCGATCCTCATTCAGAGGATCATCTACAAATGGATTGTTTGGCCGTGTGCTTGATTTTCCAATATTCTTTACTATTCATTTCTTTACCATTTTTGGTGACTTTTTCGTTAAAAGTGTCATTAGGATTTTGAATCAGAGTGTTTACTTCACAAACTTAATTTAACTCCCTAGGAGTATTACTAGAGACCATTTTTAAGGTGTTTTCTATACCAAAAAGAGAAGTAACATCTACAGTCACGTGTTTATAGAAGGGTTATCTCCCGAAGGCAGAAACTCTTGCATTGCATTTATAGTTAGATTGGATGGGTCGAGTGATAGACTGTGGCTGTGATTGTACAAGCGGTCAATTGCTGGCAAGTTCCATGTTTCATATAGTCAAATATAAATGTACAATTAATAGATTATGAATTAAAGAGGAATGAGTTGAGGAAAGATTTTGGTGTGGCCGAGTTTATGTCGGCGGTCTTAGCGCATTTGAGATTCACACTGAGTAGAAACTCAGCCAGAGCACTGAGAGAGCCAACCAGAGCACTGAGAGAGCCAACCAGAGCACCAACCAGAGAACCAAGCAGAGGGCTGACCAGTAGATCAACTAGTAGACCAAGTAGAGGACCAATCACAACACCACCAGAACACCACCAGAACACCACCAGAACACCACCAGAACACCACCAGAACACTACAACACCAAAGAACTACCAGAACACCAGCAGAGCAGCAGAGCACCCCATAGCCTTCCATACATTATTTTCCGGCATACAAGCAATCCATTTGGTTGCTTTCTGACTGCGACGGCGAAAGCATCTCCAAAAGCAACCGTCACCTGTGGTTGCCACGTAGTAAAGAACCACTGTGAAGCAACTTCGTAAGAACGAATTCACTCAATTCTTCTTACTTTAACTCATTAGTTACATCTAGAGTATACTGCATAGTATTTCAGACTTAACTTTAACTTCTTGGTTTCATCGTCTTAGTCGCACAACAGTAACTGCAGCGATCCTTCTTTGTCAGTTGAATACTGTTAGCGTACAAACCGTCAACCCGTCAACCATTGGTAAAATAAACATATTACACTGTCCAGAGATTTGTATCGAATCCTAGTACCCTAACCCATTGACCCACTGCTCCATAAATCAAAATTTTTCCAACCTCCCGTCACCATGGCTTTATACTACAATCTTGTGTTTGGAATCCTTGTGGTTGAAATGGCATTCTTCACCGTGTTATCGATACCATTCCCCAGAAGAATCCGAAGAACGGTTTTGACCACATTTTCAGCACCTTTCCAAAAAGAACAATTCAAAATTGCCCTCAAATGTGTGTTGGGGTTCATATTGGTATTATTCATTGATTCGGTCAATCGAGTCTATTCTGTATCTTTAGAATTGCAAACATTTGCTCTAAATTCGACTGCTAGTGCAGTTTCAGGGATCTTAAATGACAGATCAGAAGTTCAAGCCAGAAGATTCTATGCCCAGAGAAATATGTATCTTTGTGGATTTGCTCTTTTTTTGACTTTGATCTTATCCAGAACTTATGCATTGGTTGCTGAATTGATCCAAACAAAGGATAAATTAGATCTTCTTAAGGCCAACGAGAAGTTAGCTGCTACTGGTACCAAGTCAGAATCTGTCGAAATCTTGAAATTGAAGGCATTGTTGGCGAAAAAGGACGAAGATTTGGAAATTTTGAAAGAACAAGCAGCTGGTTTATCTAAGGATTACGAAGAAGTTGCAGCCAAATCCACTGCATCCAAGAGACTGGCTGCTACCAAAACCGATTGAGGTAATAGAGAAGATGCAGAGTCCGCTGAAGGTGTGGTGAGCTACTAGAGGTTTAGGTAAACAAATTACTAGTCGACATGGAACTATCTTGGAAATCATTATACAATTTACTTTCCACATATTTTAAATCTTGGACATCTTGTCCTCAAACAAACTCACTAACCTTTGGTGCTGTGCTGACCTTGGGTCGTGATTTTCAGAGTTCCTAATGTTGCTATGTACCAAAAAAATAAAAATGTTCTTGTGCAACCAGTTTTCAATTATGCCATTTTACCATTTAGTCTGCCATGTAGACTTCGCCTGAATCCGTACGAATTCAACTTTGAAGCAGTTTCTTTCAACTTTTGTACATCCTTTCTCTACATAAAATTGCCACAATATGACTCTGTATGGGCATGCTACTATGTACATCTCAATATGTATGAATATTTATCTATCTATATGTATATATACTTTTATATATTCACTTATATATATATATATACAAGTATATCTACCCTACAGTATCTATCTATGATGTATCCCACTCTAACCTCCTTCATGTGAATTACTCTTGTGCTTCGGAACAAATACAAAGTTACTACTAGCCTTACCCAAGAACATCTCGGAGATCTTGATCCAATCTTTGTAGTCAGTAGAACCCAAAAGAGTTTCCATTTCATTTCTACCTTTCCATTGTGGAGGACGCTGGTTTAACTTGGCTGGAAGTCTTTCCATGATTCCAACTGGAATATATCTATGAGTGAAACTAATAAATTCACACATAAACCTTCTAGCAAGACCAACTCCGTAATCGTCTGAACCCCAGTGTTCAATAGCGAACTTGGAGTATTGACCCAACATCTCTAATCTCTCACTAGCAGACTTATCCAAGTATTGTTGAGATTCAACTTCTTCAAATATCCATGGCTTGATAAGAGCTCCTCTAGCTACCATCACCGAGTCAACTCCAGGAATGGAAGTCATGTTGTACCAATCCTCAAAATTATAAATATCTCCATTTCCAACAAATTGGGTTGGGGCAATGTCACTGGTCTCCTTATCTTCTTCACGAACTTGATTCCAGTTCTTCACAACTCCGGCAACTTCACCAATGTAGTTCCAATCGGCTTCCTTGGTGTATCTTTGTTGTCTTGATCTGCCATGGAGAGTGATAGCAGCTACAGATTGATCGGCTAACACCCTGTTGACCAATTGTTTGGCATTATTATGGCCGTCTTTGGTACCAGTTCTGATTTTCAAGGTGACTGGGATGTCTCCAGAACATGCGTTCATTCCCTTAAGGATTCTTAAGAGTCTAGCAGGTTGCTCCATAAGGGCTGACCATTGTCCTTGACGGTAAAGTAAATCAATAGGACATCCACAATTCAAATTGAGTTCACTGACGTGACTGGCTTCACGGTATATCACTTCGGCAGCCTTGGCTGCAGCCCAATGTTTGGCAGTAGCGATCTGAACCCCAAAGCCAGGATATTCTGATACATGGGCTTTAGGCAATGCCCATTCGGCGTTGGTGGCTTGAAGTAATGGTAAGGCAAGAGCCATTTCTGAGTAGGTGACGTCGGCACCAAGGGTCTTCATGAGACGACGGTATGGTAGATTACCAACGGTCGTAAGTGGCGACACAATCTTGGCTCCCTTAAGATGAAGTTTTTTCTTTTCCGCTGGTTTGAAAGGTGCTTCAATGTAATTTGCAAAACTGTTCTTAGTTTGTTCTTGAGCAGACTGTTCTTGGGCAGCAACGCTAGACTCGAGTATTGCAGAAGGGTCAGCAGAATCCAGCAGCTCTATTATGCCATTTACTGGGTTCAGTTCTTTTGACTCTTTAAGTTCCTTTTCCTTCTGAGAGTCTTCCCATTTCTTCACATTGGTTTCATTCTGAACCAATCCGTCCAAATATGGAATATACTGGTTGGCAAATTCAAACACATACTTCTTCTTCTGAAGTAATATCTTCTTGTCGTTGGTGATCTTGTTGACTTCGTAGTCTGTAGTCTCAGCTAACTTCTTCTTCTCCAAATCTTTCAATAAACGTTTGGTGGATTGATCATAATGAGATCCGAGCCATCTACACTTTAATCCCAGAGGACAATATCCGATGGCATCATAAACGGGACAAACTCCCTCAATATCAGCAGCTTTACTTTCAAGATATGCATCGATATCGTGACAATTACGACAGTTTTCCGGTCCAAACTTACACACTCGTTTGTCGTCATCGGGATCAACCAACGATGTACATAGACGGACTTCTTCATGTTGTTGTCTCAAGTCACGATTCTTGTTTTGACCTCTCTTCTTACGTCCTTTGCCATTTGGAGCTGGTGCTTCTTCCTGACGATCGCCTCCTTCGGCTTCATCGTCGTGATACTCAGCTTCTCTTTCTTGGTTGCTTAAGATATACTCTGGCTTGATTGGAGCGATTCCCTTTGCAAAATGATCGTGACGTTTCTCTGGTGGGGCCAACGATGAAGTCTCATCCTGGTCCTCGTTGGGACGTTTTTCTATAAGAGACATGCTGTATTTTCTTACTTTGAAGTAAACGGATGTGTATAAATTGCTGCCACCAGTAGAAAGATGTTGTTGGATCTTTATAAGACAGTAATGAAATTTTCAGCAGGTAAGAAGATGCACCGAACCGAAGAGGGCCGTCGCGCTAGAGAGTGGAGTAGCTTTAGGGAGTCACTGCGTAAAGTTTGCTGTCCCTCACCGCATAAGTGTTGTCCCGCTTAACCCCAAACGCGCTAGTTTAAGGAACTTTGGAGGGGGAAGCCACAAGCCGCTTAAAGGGAAGGAACATCGAAAAATTCTGAGAAATTTCAGAATCAGCTCACACTATATACAGGATTCTTATATCCTCAACAATTGGTCCCCTTGAAAACAACCTAAACATGGACAGTTTAAAGATTTCCTTTAGCAGATCTGTTCAAAATGCTTTGAAATTGTTCCCAAGCAGTTTATATTTCCTAAATTCGCAGTTTTAAATGCATCAAATGTTAATCTTCAAGGGAGACTCTCCCATCTCATCGAGCCTGCATATAATCCAATTTTGACGCTTCGCTTCTTCATCAAAACTTTAGCTCTTTACTTCATTATCCATCTCAAATCTTTCAACTCCCCTAAGAACAATAAAAACAGTTTTCAAGGCCCATTTAACTTGTTTCTTACTTTCTAATCCCATATCTGTTATTGCAAAGCATTAGTATAGAGTGAGGAATCATGGTTGAAGCAGCTAAAAAGAGAAAAGTCGATGACTTATTCTCTTCTAAAGTTGTGACCGAATCTTCCACTTCCAACAAAATCGTCAAACCTTCAAGGATCTTTTCACCGTTCAGAGTCCTTGGTAATGTTTCCAACGAAGTTCCATTTGCCATTGGAACTCTTGGATCTACTTTCTATATAGTTACTTCAGTAGGACGTTCGTTCCAGATCTATGATGCTTCCACTTTGCATTTACTTTTCGTTTCTCAATCGCAAACGAAGTCTAAAATCACAAGCATCGCTACTCATTTCCACTACGTATACGTGTCTTACGGAAGATCTGTTGGCATCTACAAGAGAGGTAGATTGGTCGATACCATCGAATTAGAAGCTTCATCAGAGCAAATTCTGACCAAAACCCATACCGAAGAGACTCTCCTGCATATAAACCACTTATTAGTATTTGGTGAATATCTTGTGGTATGTGCAGGATCCGATATCTACGTCTACAAGAAGCCTGCCAATAGTGGAGGATCCAAGGCTAAGCTTCCAATTGAGTTGTACACCGTATTGAAAGGGATCAATGTTGACTTGGACGGGTCAATAGTTGGTTTGGTGCACCCTCCAACCTATTTAAACAAAGTGGTGGTGGCCACAACGGGACATCTTTTTGTCTTCAACGTCAGAACCGGAAAGCTCTTGTACAAATCACGTGACCAACAGTTTAGTGAAGGTAATGGGAGTATATCAAGTATTGAAAGTGCTCCAGTTCTTGACGTAATTGCAGTGGGAAGTAGTACTGGAAGGGTATTTTTGTACAATGTGAGGAAGGGGAAAGTGTTGCTGGTGATTTCGGCGGTCACAACTCCAGGGGTTGTGGTGAAAGTGACGTCTTTGTCGTTCCGTACCGATGGTTCATCACATTTAGTGGCCGGACTCAATACTGGAGATCTTTTCTTTTATGACTTGGAAAGAGAATCGAGGGTCCATGTGTTACGTAATGCCCATAAGGAAGCCCATGGGGGAATTGCTAATGTCAAGTTTTTGAATGGTCAGCCAATTATTGTCACTAATGGAGGAGATAATCATTTGAAAGAATATGTATTTGATCCTTCTCTTTCCACTTCCAATAGTTCCATTGTATCTCCACCACGTCATTTAAGATCCAGAGGTGGTCATTCATCTCCACCGGTTGCCATTGAGTTTCCTCATGAGGACAAGTCCCATTTTCTATTAAGTGCATCCAGAGATAGAACCTTTTGGTCTTTTTCGCTCAGAAAGGACGCCCAGGCTCAGGAGTTTTCTCAGAGACCATTAGCAAATATCAAGAGACAAGCAGGTCCTTCTATGAGAGAGAAGTTTCCCGAAATTGTGTGTATTTCGTCTTCTCAAGCTCGTGAAGATGATTGGGAGAATATTTTGACTGGTCATAAAGACGATACTTTTGCTCGTACCTGGAGCGGCAAGTCCAAACGTGTAGGACGTCATCAATTGGCTACTATCGATGGCGGAGTAGTGAAAAGTGTGTGTATTTCACATTGTGGAAATTTTGGATTGGTTGGATCATCAGAAGGTGGTATTGGCTCTTATAACTTACAATCGGGGATCATTAGAAAGAGATACGTGTTACACCGTAACAAGGCAGTTACTGGATTAGCTATCGATGGCATGAACAGAAAGATGGTTAGTGTCGGGTTGGATGGAATTGTAGGGTTCTATGACTTCACTCAACTGAAATACTTGGGTAAACTTCAATTAGAAGCTCCAATCACTTCTATGATCTACCATAAGGGCTCAGACTTGATTGCATGTGCCTTGGACGATTTGAGTATTGTAATAGTCGATGTTATCACTCAAAAGGTGGTCAGAGTGTTATACGGTCACACCAATAGAATCACTTCCATGGATTTCTCTCCTGACGGAAGATGGATAATTTCCGCTGGTTTGGATTCGACTTTAAGAACTTGGGATTTACCAACTGGAGGTTGCATTGACGGGGTTCATCTTCCTAACGTTGCTACTACCGTGAAATTCTCACCACTTGGCGATTTGATTGCCACAACGCACGTTGTTGGTAACGGGATCTCTTTATGGACCAATCGTGCTCAATTCAGAGCCATCTCCACTCGTCACATTGAAGAGGAAGAATTCTCTACCATCTTGTTACCTAATGTTTCAGGAGATGGTGGCTCTACAATCCTCGATGGGGCTTTAGATGGCGATGAAGACGACGATTCGTTGGCAACTGGCAAATACGTTTCATTGGACCAAATTAACGAATCTTTGGTGACTTTGGCAGTTGACCCATCGAGATCCAAGTACAGTACTTTACTTCACTTAGACACAATCAAGCAAAGAAACAAACCTAAGGAGGCTCCTAAGAAGCCCGAAAAGGCTCCGTTCTTTTTGTCTTTATCTGGAGAAGCAGTAGGAGACAGAGCGCTGGTAGCGGAAGGAAAGGTTGTTGAGAACTCTAAAGACGACGAGTTGCAAGACAACGGAGATTCCAAGCTCCACAAGTTGAAGAAAAATGGAGTTTACACTTTTGAATCCAAATTCACCAGACTCCTTCGTGAAGGTTCAGCAGCGCAAGACTATAGCCAATTCTTGGTCCATCTTATTGGATTATCTCCTGCAGCCACCGATCTAGAGATAAGATCTCTAAACACGTTCCCACCATTGACTGAGATCACGGACTTCGTTCTTGCTGTCACCCAGGGATTGGTCACCAACACCAACTACGATATCTACCAGGCTATTTTTGCCTTGTTCTTAAAACATCATGGTGATGTGGTTAAGAGCTACAACGATGGGCCATTGGCCGAGGCTATGGAGAAGTGGACTCAAGCTAACGATTCCGGTAAGGAGACAATGGACGACTTGGTCAAATACTGTTCTGGAGTGATCAACTTCTTGACCACAGTATAGCACTAGCTACAATTTCATACTTATAGATCAATACAACACTTAAGTGCAACCACATAGAGTAAATGTTACTGATGTAACAGAAGACATCTTTTGTAGAAATGGCAAGAGTAGCCAAGATCCTCCGCTAATCTCTCTCGAGCGTAGCGAGCCAAGCTCCATGCAGTGGCTCTCCGCGAGCAGCGGCCAGCGGAGCGTCACAGCACCACCTCTATTCTCTGGAACTCATACTACACGTCTTTCCTTGTACAACTCTTTACCACAACGCTCCGCTGGCCGCTGCTCGCGGAGAGCCACTGCGTGGTGCTTGGCTCGCTGCGCTCGAGTAAGTATTGTCATGATTGGAGCTACTGTCCGAGTTGTAAATGATGATTGCTATTCCATCCCAGAGGAAAGAAAAGATTACCGCGCAACTGTAGCGCACCATTAAACTGGGCACCGTTAGCAACACCGCCAGCAGCAGCAGCCCTGAATGCAGGAACAAATACTGGCACGAAATGGTTCTTTCTTCAGAGTCATCCAGAGAGATGAAGAGATAGCATAGCATCAGCACCATTGGCTACATTGATGAATATAGAGGTTATAAGACCCGAGAGTCGACTAGAGGTACCGACCAGTGGCCGAATATGTGCGGTTACGGTGGTAGACGGCGCCCTTTGGTTGGGATGCTCCAATGGAGACTTGTTCGTGTATGCTTTTCCACCAATGCACCAGACATCGAAAACTGAAAATATACCAGCACCAAAGACATTTAATGACCTAAAACAGTTGTTTGGCACCGACAGAGCCAATTTGGAGTTTTCTCTGAGAAATGCTACCGTGCAAGGGGTCGCCATAAGGAAATTGACGAGAATTGGTGGAAGTTCTGGCCTGGTGCTAGTGGCCATCCAAGACTCAGAAGCGATCAGAATCCACCAATACAGCAACCGCAAGCTCAGATTTGTGTTTGAATTTGAGCAGTTGAGAGGGGCTGCCGACTTTATATATTTGGAGCAACGGCGGTTGTTTGTGGTGGGCTCAAAAAAGAGGATTGAGTTTTTTGGGATGGTCAATTTGAGCAATTCGGGCTCCAGCACTAGACTTAACAGCGGTGTAGGTGGTGTTGGCGGTGGTGTTGAATCCGGAGCAGGCTCTGGAACTGGCACTGACCCTTGCAGTGGCTCTGAATTCAAAATCTCTTTTCAAAAAATCACCGAAATCGGCTTGAAGGAGAGAATTAGGGCCCTTGAACGTTACTCCAACGGTCAAATCCTCGTAGCGTTGAACAACAACTTGCTCGTCATCGATGTCGATAAGGACGATTATTTGGTTGAGCCGTTTAGCGACAACGATAACAACTTGCTCTTTGCAAATAGTTCATCTTTCAATTACTTCGGATTGACTTCCAACGGACCCCAAATTCACATTTTACCCGTCGAGACGATGGGAAAGCCCACAAAGCAGTTCATCGTAGTCCATTCTAATCTGATTGCTGTTATTAGCGAGAACGAGAATCACCAGAGAACCAGCACACCGGTACCGATACCGCTCAAGACCCTGCCGGTGTCAGTGGTGGTGATCGAACCGTGTTATCTCCTTTTGATGTTCCCTAAACGACTTGAGATCTTTGATTACGTCACGGGCGACCAGATCCAGCAGTTTTTCCATCACATAGTGGCCAGCGAGATTTCTGTTTGCACTGATACCAACAGGAACCAGTGGGTGTTTGTAGGAGCCGGAGTAGATCTTCTAAGTTTCCGTATTTTCAGTGCTGAGGAACAAGTGCAGCAGTATTTGAACGTGAAGGAACCAGAGAGCCGATCGAGAGAAGGGAAGAATGTGTCCCCATCAGTGGGGCTCAACAGAGCCATTGCTTTGGTGTCTAAGTTGGATTCCAAAGACAAATATTTTGATTCAGGTTCAGGTTCAGGTTCAGGTTCAGGTTCAGGTTCAGGTTCAGGTTCAGGTTCAGGTTCAGGTTCAGGTTCAGCTTTAGGTTCAGATTCAGGTTCAACAGACCTGCCAACCAAAAACAAACAGCTCAAGCTCAGAGAATTGTTCCGAAAGAAAGCAGCTCTACTTTTCGATCGAGGGAAGTTCCACGAAGCGTTGGTCGAGATCGGATCCGATTGGCTAGTGCCTTTGGATGAAGTTTTGGGAATGTTTCCTGACTTTCTTAACGGCCTAGTCCAAACCAGACACGACGAGAAGATAAATCTGGAAAGCCAACTTTCCTCTGCCTCTGGCAATGTGGTTAGAGATGTCAGGTTAGAGGATCTCGTGTCTAAATCCACCGAGGCTTCTAACACGATCAGAACCTTCACCAGAGCAGTCAACAATCTAATAATCTATTTAACAGACCAGAGAAGGATCCACATGAACTTTTCTGGACCATCACCATCGATTAAATGGCATGGAGTGGATGTTTTCCCTCTGGATGTGTATCCAGAGGGAGTCGATCTTGACTATGTGGCCAAAGTGATCGACACCTCGTTGTTTTTATGTTATTTTCACACCAGACCGATGCTTTTAGGACCGTTGCTACGTCTTCCAAGCAACCGTTGCGATAGTCAGATTGTTAACGAGTGTTTATTGAAGAATTTGCATTTGCATCAGCTGGATAAGGAGAGAGGAAATGGGACAGAAGAGAATGTAATCGACCCAGAAGCTGGAGTTGAAGCTGGAGTTGACGCTGGAGTAGAAGTTGACGCAGGAGTTGAAGTTGACGCTGGAGTTGAAGTTGATGGTGAAGTCGAAGCTGAAACTGACGCGGAAACAGATGTAGACAAAGACTCTGAGGCCCATGAACCAATCCAGGACCACGAACATGAAAGTCAAGGCGCCCTAAAGCTGGAAAAGGAGGTTGAAGCCACCAATTACATCAAGGAACTATTAGATTTCTACTACGGAAGATCACTTCACCAGGAAGCACTCGAAATGCTTTACAAACTTGCACATCCTCCGGCTCCAGCCGACCATCACAACCCATTCGATGAATACTTAAAGAGTCCAGATCTCACGATCCAGTATCTACAAAAGCTCGATAACAGTCGACTTCCTTTGATATTCCAGTACGCCAAGTGGGTCATTTCGGGACAGAATTTGGTGGAAAATGGGGAGTTAGTCTTTATGAATGATTCATACGAATGTGAGAGTTACGATACAAGCAAAGTGTTGGAGTACTTGACCAACGAGATTCAAAACGATGATCTTTCAATGGAATATCTAGAATGGCTCATTAGCAGCAACGGTACCAGCGAACGATACGGAAAGGGAATCGTTAAGTTTCACACCAAGTTGTGCTTGTTGTATCTTAAGAAAGTTGGCGAAGAAGAAACTGCAACTGAAACTGCAGATGAAGATTTTGCGGTGGGGGGTCATCTCTGCTCCAACTCCACTTCTTATCGTAAGCTTTACCATTTCCTTGAGACCACCAACCAGTACGAACCTTGGACCGTACTCAAATACATTCCCACCAACAAATCACAATTTCTTCGGTTCACTGTTCTTATATACAAGAGACTCGGAGAACACTCCAAATCGATCGATATTCTCTACAACCAGCTCGACGACTTGGACGCAGCCATGGAGTACTGTTCAGAAATCTACTGGAAGCCTCACAATCAGCACACAGGAGAGAAGTTGCTCTACAAGTTGCTTGATGATCTTTTGGTGAACGTTTCAGACAATACCGCATCGATTACCAGATTGTTAAAGGTTCAAGGGTCCAAAATGTCCATTCTACACGTTCTAACGTGCTTGCCCAACAGCTTTCCGCTAGAGAAAGTGAAAGACTACTTGACGAGAACCATACGAACCTCCCAGGAAGAGCTCCACGACAGCCGAATCACAAATCAATTGTACAAAGTGGGGCTGGTCAAACTCCACGCCAGTGTTTTAGAAGAGCAAAGAAAGTCGTTCTCCATCAGCTCTGCGAACCAGAAATGCACCGTTTGTGCGAAGAAGTTGGGCTACAGTGTGTTCAGCGTCAACGATAGGGGAGAGATCTCCCATTATGGGTGTGTGAATAAGAGCTGAAGGCTAATATTAGCGCTGCTGGGCATAAAGACAGACGAGCAGATGCTTAGTGAGTTGAATAACAATCTGGAAAGCAACAAAGAAGTGGGACACTGGCTCTAGCTCTAGCTCTGCACTTTGTCGCACCGGTTCTACTGAGAGGCTCTGACAAGAGTCCAAGCTGCTCCTTGTCCTGCCGTTGCTGCTACAACTTTACAGAGAAAGCACAGAATAGAAGCTGTTACCGTACCGTACACACAAACAACCTGTAGACAGACCGTAGATGCTGGTGTTTACGTTGCTCTAACATGGATGCCTATTAGCCATTCTGCAGTTGCAACTTCATCACCAGCTCGAGCACAGCGAGCCGGGCCTCACGCCGTGGCTTTCCGCAAGCAGCGACCAGCGGAACGTGCCAACTGTCGCTCCGCTCGGGCCACTTCGTGGAGACTCCTGCGGAGGGCTGTTCCCTACGGGAATTGGTTGAGCTCCTGGAACTGGTTGGAGGAATATCGAGCTGTCTGTAGAGTTTCAGGTCCAGAGTGGGACTGGGTTGGGTGTGGAAGATGGTGTGGGGGAGAGAGGAAATGTGTGGAAATGGCTGCGATTAACCAGAAAATCAACCCACCACGCACTAATTGGAGCGAGGAAAGACATCCAAAAGACGCTAATTAGCGAGCATCTGTTATTGGCTGAAGAGCCCGATTTTCACCTTCAACCATACACCCCCCACGAATTGAAAAGTTACATGCACACCAAGCGTGGGGGCGTGCACCCACCAGCCCGAGTCAGTACACGTTTGAGAGGAGGTGAAGTGGAGGGAGATGGACGAGAAGAGGTAACAACGAAGAGAGAGCTGGAGCCACCAAAGTTGTAGATCAAAATGGATAATGGAACCCTAGATAACACGGAGAGGATTGGCGGGAGTCAAGAGGTTGCAGCGGCCTCCAGCAATGGAATTGTCGAAGTTGGCTGGGCTCCAACTTCTGGTGGAACTGGCGATATAACAACTTCTACGAATCAACCACCTTTAGCGAGTGTGGAGCCGTCACAAGTGTCAGAAGAAGCTCCAAGGGCCACAGTGCATCAGATAGACAGTGGGGAAGCAGATGAAGAGTCTCAATTGAAGAAGAAACCGAAATTGGACGAGTCTCCTGCTGGAGAGCTGGTGGTTCATCTGGAACAAGAGCAAAAACTGGAACAAGAGCAAAAACTGGAACAGCAACAACCAGAGGCCCCAACGACAGAAGTTCAATCAGATCATCAATCAGAGCCTAAACTGGCGCCCTCTCTGGATGTTCCGGAGTTAGCACATTCACAATTAACCGAGTCAGAGACTGGTTCTGGACAGACCCAGACGGAAGTTCAGCAGACCAGAACTTCACCACTGACAACTTCTTCAGACCCAGAATCGGCTCTGCTAACGTTGCCTGGTGTCCGGGAGCAGCAACTGCAGCAGCAGCAGGAGCAGAAAGTTGAACTGCAACCAGAACGGAATCCTGAACAAGCACCAGAAGCATCTGAAGCATCTGAAGCATCTGAAATATCTGAACAACATGATTGTCCAAAACAGGACCATCTGACAAGTATAAACGGCAACCAAGAACCTGAAGCGTCTTTGGAGGCTGCCGGTAAACCATCACCGATTTCTTCTGAGTCCCACCACGAGCACGCAAATGTTGAGACAGCTCTAGTACCTTCCAAGACAGTCCAGAGTGAAAATAGTGACAACAATCAGATATCCAAGCTTCAGCAGGACCATTCGTTACTCTCCAAACAACGTGTACATCACTACCACCAATATAACCACCAGCCAGAGAACGCCCAGAACGCCCAGAATCACGAGGATAACACGATTCTTGAAACTTCTTTTGATTCAAGACCCGAGGACGTGGTCCACTCTGGAACTAATGGGTTGGTCAGCAATTCCAACGGCACCACTTCAAACGGAATACCTAACAAGGCTGTTTCTGCTTCCAACTCCGACTACACATTCAACACATTGCAATTAGTCGCTACCATTCACGAATTCTTTCCCGTTCGTCACCATCTCGGAACCATCGTGTACAATCCCACCACTACCTGGTCCACCATTCAAACTGAAAGATTGGTAGGCTTGAAGCTAGAACATTTGCGCCAATTGCAAGACTTAAAAAGCAATTTCGAGGACAAGTTGCGAGATCCGAGCTTTGTTGCCGATGTGAAATACATTCCAGTGATTCCACCACTTCCAGTGGAGTATTCCAACTCGTTGCTTGAGATCAAGATCCCATTCAGGTTTTTGAAGAAGTTTGAACTTGAACAGAAGGACTCCACCGATCGTGATATATGGGGAGGGGTTGGCGGGGTCTACAGTGATGATTCGGACATATTGGCGGTTTTGAAGCATTTGGGATTGTTTAACGGTACGATTGACTTGAAAACATGGAATGATAAATGGGCTTCAATCGAGGATGTGATCAGACCATTAGGAATCCAAAAAGATGCTGGCAGGGATTCAGCAGAAACAGAGCTGTCTACAGATACACAAGACATTCACAATCTGACCTTAGAAGCGTCTGATATAGTTACGACGGAATTACCATTCAATGCCGTGATTGAATCACAGTATGGTAACGATCTTTCGGTCACCATACTTGTTTTACCGCCTCTTGAACGGTACCAAGGGTTCTATGCTAATGGAATTAACCTGAGAGTATGGGACAATCGCCAGAGGCACAACGGACTTTCATACGCAATTTACGATTTCAAGTGGGAGAGCAAAGGAACATACTTGCAAGAGCGTGGTCTTTTCAAGGAGTCAATAGAAGAGGATGTCGAGGATAAATAGATAGAAGACGAGGTAAGTAATGGGATCAGTGTGTAGTGGGGGGGAAGATACACGAAGATAATGAGCTATATGGTGTGGAAGGGTGATAATGAGCTATATTGGAGATTATTAAAGACTAGCTAAACTCAATGGAGCTTAATAGAGCGTGTGGAGCAAAATTAGGATAATAGTTTACTTCATGACCAATGGCCCAGTGCCCAACATACGGCTGGAAGCCACCCCAAGTCAAGCCATGAACCCATAGCAATGGGCCATATAAGGTCCAAGAGCCATATCAAAGTCCAAGAACATATAACAGATATGTATATGTATAGTAATGTAACATTAGGATTAGGATGACAGAAGTTATTATTGTAGATCAATGAGAGGTATTTAAATGATATAACTGTTAGTGAAGAGGACTCTTTGACAGATGGTTGGTGAGACTTGGAGCTCATCTCAAACTGGCTGGTCGCAGTTAGCGGTGGGGTCAGCGGTCAGCGGTAGCGGTCCGCGAGCATGAAGAGTGGCGGCCAAAATGCTGGAGCAGAGGTAGACAGTCAGTTAGGGAACAAAACACCACAGCACCAGAATTAGCAGATTGGAATACTGGAAGCAAAACACTGGAGTTACTAGATCAGAAGTAGTAGAGAAGCTCTAATCCTGTCAGTTATTAGTATGGATCATGCAAACATGTACAGAACATCAAAGTATTGGTTGTCAGCGCCAGAGCGTATTGGTAAGAACGCACTTGGGCTCTAATCTGCCGGCTATAGTTCGCTCCTCTATGGCCACCTCGTGGAGACCCTTGCAGAGAGGTATTTCCTGCGGGAAACTTCTCGAACGCAGCAAACCAAGCACCACGCAGTGGCTCTCAGCGAGTAGCGGCCGGCGGAGCGTCCATACAATGCTAGAACTAGCAGGGTACAAACCAGTTGATATGAAAGCGGATCAGCAATATCGTAAAAAATTAACAGCAACAGTAACAGTAGCAGAAACAACGTCTACTTGCCACGTCCACGTATAGTTGCAGAAGGACGATCTCAACTACACCACAACTGTTACAGCCAACACAAGTACATAACGCTAAATGAGCGTTTCAGGGTCTGGGCCCGTTGATATGCCACATTTACGGGCAAGAAAAATGAAAAGTGGAAGCAAGATTGCAGCACAAGTCGCGCAATGTTCCGCCAAGTTAGTGAGCTGTGAGAAGTGAGGCAGAAGTTGGAGTATTACCGCCTTCGCAGCCTTCGCAACTTTCGCAGCCTTCGCAGACTCTACCCTTGGCCGGCCACCTTCTACCACCTTGACCTCCACAGCTTCCCATGACCTCCCCATCTTCTCCCTCCTATCACACCCAAAGCAGCAACCATCTTCATCAACGTTATTTCCATTTCCCTTTTCGGGTCTATTTTTCTTTTTTCTCTGTGGGGGGACAAGAAGCTAGTTTCATATTTTCTCTTTCTGGCCTTCATCTGCTGTAACACATTTGAACAATCCAACGTCAGCGTTTGTTTGAGTCGACCGACATCAGCTCAGAATCTATTGCAGTAGCACTACCATCCACTACCATTTGTTAGGCAAATATTTTCTTTTTTTTTTCACATTTTGAGATTTATCTGAGGCGACTCTCTTCCGAGTCTTTTAATTTCGAGTTTGTTTCTTTCCCCGGCTTGACTTATCGTTTTGATAGGTTGAATTGCCAGATTATACCGTTTCAGAAGAGGATTCAAAGACAGCAGCTATTCATAATTACAGCACATATCCTCAGAGACTAACACTGCATTTTTCGGGTTTCACAACTGTTCTTAGACTCTGGCCAACCTTGACTGACATTTTGCCATAATTCTACAGAAAGTGTATTGATACCGAACACTCTTCTACAGGCTACAATAGCTATTCTACCCAGTCTTAATAACTCAACATAAGATATTCAAGCCAAGTAAAGCATCGTGAAGCTAACTGAAGTTTTGAGAAGTCCAGTGAATCACCTAAAGTCACCTAAAGTCTACTCAAGTCATCGACGGACACAAGGGACACTTTAACAAGAACTGTCAAGAGCCTCCACACAATCGACAACATTGCTAGTTGTTGTTGCCCTTTTGACAAAGTCTCATATCAACTTCATCCCACTGCTACCCCAACGTCATCTCTCCAGTTATCGCCTCATAACTAATGAATGAATGTGCCTATTCATTAGCCACTTCCAATCCACCCAGACAGTCCCCGAAGTCCGTTCATAAAGCGAAATCGTTACCAGCTTTAAGAGCCAATCCATCTTTATCAAAAGCTCCAGTGGGCAGGAAATCATCCAAGCTAGGATCGTTTTTCCATAAAGTATCTGTAGGCTGCACCGTACTCCTCTCCCGGGTAAAGTCAGTCACTGAAGAAGTATTTAATATCGACAAGGTCGTGGCAGAGTTCTTTGTAACCTCTGACGACGACGACGTCGAAGAACACGACCATAGCTTACTACACAACATGGGCTATACTACACAAGAAGAAAGGTTTTTGGAGGAGTTTGAAGAAGTCAAGAGCTTGGAGAAGATGTACCAGAGAGCAGTTTCTTCTACTGGATCATCAGCAGGAGATATCACTGCCGGTGGCACAAGGAGAGCCGGAGGTCATATCTCGTTACGGGAAATACTTGAAGAGAACGCAGCTCACCGTAGTGTTATGAATGGCGATGCCAAGGTCAGTTCTAGAGCCAATGGCTCAAGCACTGGCTCAGGCACTGCCATTACTGCCAGCACAAAGACTACTTTGCTCCACAAACCAACTCCAAAGCCATTGTCCACAATATCTGCAGCAACCCCAGCAAAGACAGGGTCTCCATTAACTTCAGACTCTACAGGAAGCACCGGAAGTTCTGGCACTACAAGAAGTTCTGGCACTGCTGGCACAATCGGTAGTACCAGACAATCTTTTCCATCAACAAACCCATCGTCTATTGGAGCGACTACTTCATGTTCATCCAATCCTTCTATAACATCATTGAATCTGCCCACCATTTCGTACCACGATCTTGATGTGTACGAATTAAGGAAACAGCTTGAAAGTTGCACCGATTGCGCTTCATCCCTGGCCACCGTCCAAGATTTGGAGGTGAACATCGGTGAAACTCTTTGGGATTACAGACGTTCTAAATGGCAAGCTACCTCCAAAACAGACGTAGAGATCCAGCAACGCATCCACCAGAACTCATTGGACGGTGTTCCCAAGGACTCCCACGTAAAGATATATAACAATCTTGTGGGCAAAGGCAGAACATTGAAAAAGGACAAGAGAATCAACCTCCAGGATTTGGTGGTGGTTATCAATGCCGGCTGGATTGCAGATGCCAAATGGGAACGGGCTGCTAGAGGATTAGCGTAAAATTAGGATTGGTGCAGGGACTTTACCCAGGGGATAGGCGTTAACTACAGGACAGCAGATCGAAACTTACAATCTGATTACAATACTTTAGAAGATTTAATATATTAATATACCTCAAACAGGAGTCATATATGGTATGCAACTGAAGTAGATATGATATAGAATACTCACAGTAGTTAGCGAGTAGAAGCGGTGATACGCTCCGCTGGAGGTCGTACACACCACTAGAGGTCACCCCGAGCGGCGGCCAGTGGAGCGTCGCCCATGATTTGCGGTTTACTGTCTCACCTAGAGAGAGTTTGTACGCTTCGCTCGGGCCACTTCGTGGAGACCTCAGTGGGGGCTGTTCCCTGCTGGAAACTTCTCGAGCGCAACGAACCAAGCACTACGCAGTAGCTCTCCGCGAGCAGCGGCCAGCGGAGCGTCAACCAGTGGTCGCTTGCGTTCGTTCAAGGCACACAAGGGAAGTTTCCCGCAAGTGTCTATCAGAACAAGCTACTCAATAAGACAATCAAACTAGAAACCGTTTACTCTGAGTTGTTCTCCTGTTTGACCAACTTCAAGGTATTCTCAAGGATTCGCAAGTCCTGATCTACCAATTCAGCTCGTCTCTGAAGCAAGTCAACCGGTGACTTGTGGTTCAATTGCAGTGTAGTTCGTGTTAGCCATTTCTCTAATTCTCGGGTGCTCTTCAGGAGCATCTCAAACTGAAATGCTATTCCCTCATTTAGTTGCTTATCGATTTGTTGGTCCAATTGATGGATGGTAGTCATCTTGTCAAGCACAGAAGGACACGATTCGGAGTTATTGGAGGAATTGCTCAAAATTAGAGCACGTATAGTTCTGTTGAGTTGAACTGAGTTGGCCTTGGAGGCCTGGAGAAGCTCCTGTTGCCGCAGTTTGGCATTTGCTATGAGTTCATTGTGGGGTGTTGTCATATTGGAAGTGCAGTTGAAACATTCATGGGACGATGTGAGAACAACAGCTTGTGAGGTTATGGCGAGCTACGAATAAGACGGAAGCGATAGTCTTAGAGTTTTAGTTGCAGCAATTGTTATTGTTGTTGTTGTTTGTTATGATGGAAGTTGATGGGAGGAATGAAGAATTGGAAAGTTGATTTGGGGAGTTGGGGGAACTGAGAAGAGTAGGAGGGTGGAGGAGTAAGGTGGAGGATTGCAGTAATAGAACAATACAGTGGAGGAGGAAAGATAAAGGTGGAGGAAATGTGCAACCATAATGAAAACACAGTATATGCAGTCCGCCAAAGTCCTCCGTCATCTCTCTTCGGCCTGCGGAACGTCTATCGTCTCCAAAGGTTACTCAGTGCCTGATAAAATCCATTTTGAGTTAGATAACCATATGTTAGGTTTAGGACCTGTTTTGAACAGTCAAGTGATTCTGAAACTGATTAGCAAGCATTTAAAGTTACTCCAATGACTTCGGTTTTGGATGGATATGCTCTCTTTTTGAAGGTTCCGTCTTCAGAAGAACGTAAATGTAAACCGTCTGAACTTCTACAACATTTAAAAGAAAATACCGATTACTATCATTTGATCGACTGTACATATTATCTCATCAGAAGTGACCAATTGAGCTATCAAGAGAAGTTGAAAATGTGGGAGATCCGTTTGGTGTTGCACATATTGAATGGGCGACTTAGTTTGGCCAAGAAAGAAGCAATAAATTTGAACAATGAACTATATTTGGGGGAGAATCAGAACGTTAACACAGCAGGGCCAGGAGCAGGACCTGGAGCTGGCGGTGGACCAGCAAATAATACAAAATCGGACTCCAGTTCTGGTGCATCGACTCCGACCATTCCAATATATCCCTTACCTAAAAATAACAACAGCATGATCAACTACAGTCTTATTATACTCCTTCTAAGACTCAAGTCGATCCCCAATCTTCATCTTGTGAACGAATTCTACAAATTGTCGTACCAGATGAGACTAAAGTGTTCCAACCCTGTGAAATTACAACAGCAGTTGAAAAATTTAGGGTACGATATTATTGTCATACTAAATATCACTAAGCACTATTCAACATTAACGAACTTTATCCAGTCGCTCAGATACGAGATCAAGAGCATTAGAGCCAGGAATGGAGATCCGGACGTTGGCAAGGACGATTCAGAAGATCATAAGCAGAAAAATCTGGTGGGAAATCCAACCCATTGGGTATACGATGTTTATTATTCTAACATTACTCTAATATGGCTCATTACAGTACTATCGATACATTTAAGAGCTGGAAACTTGTCTCTGAACATAGATCGGTATAGAGAATACTTTGGGATTATAGAGCTGTCTAGCGTTGACGCTCTTCGTTATGTGTTACGTACAATCAAGCCCAATATCTCTACTGATGCTGAGATAGCCACAGTTCCGGATTCATTGAGTTATGACGATTTAGTTGAGTTATTACTGCAGGGAAAGGTGACTACAAGGATCATCTGTTGTGTTTTAGGGGTGTGGAACTTGATCAACCGGTTTGATTTTGTTCTTGAAGGAGATGAGTTAAGGTTTGGTCAAGAATTTAAAACCAGTTCGGAGCAGGCAGTAAGTGAACAGTCAGAGAAGGAACAGTCAGCACATGAACAGTCAGAAATAGATAAATGCTACGAATTATTGACTGAGAAATGGACCCAAAATATTCATCGTGTTTATTGTTTGGAGTGAGACCATAACCAAGTTGATTGGATTTCCTTAGCTTTAGATCGTCAAACAATCAGACAATTAAACGGTCAGACAATCAGCAATCAAAATGGAGAAAGACAAGCAGATACTCATACAAACACCTGGCTATACACGCAAACAGATAATCGGCTACCATACAATGTCTATAGTTTGATCTGCAATATTTCTCTAACACTTATATTTTTCACCTTGCACAACCCAGTCACTAACACTGTATTTAGAACAATACTATGAAGTCAAACGGACTCCTATACACTCCATTGACCAAATGATATCATCTACACTGTAAAACATAAAACTTCTGATCTCCTACACGTTTTGAACTTTTTTCACGATAAGATAAGGAAATGATAACAAGCTAGGTGTAGTAGCTTATCGCTCCATAAATAAGTCTGATAACAGTTACATCTCCAGGGCTGAAACCCTATCATTTTATTTCTACCCACGTGATAACTATTTTCAGAGCTAGTGAAAATTTTATGAAAATTCCTGCACAAACATCCTAAATTACACAAAAACCCGCCAATTTGGCCCTCTGTCTTCAGCAATTCTCACTCGTCTGGTAGGAACAGCAACCAGTGGGTGGTTTCTCTTATGAAAAAAAAAAGATCGACAAAAAACTCATCTCTATTCTTCTCTTGTTTCCATAACTCAACAAAATCAGCAAAAATGGCTATTCAAGACGTTGTTACCCGTGAATACACTATCAACATGCACAAGAGAGTATGTCTTAACCGTCCCAACTGATGCCAATTAAGGCATTAGTTAATGTCAAAATGAAATGGCGAAATTGTGTGACTTGGACTTTTTGGAAACAAGTTATAAAAGTGAGAGACAACTCTAATGTGTTTGGGGAGTTACATGGGCGAGATATGGAGGTTGTAGAACTTCCCGTTCCATAGGCTATAGATACTACTATCTATTTGCTTCTCACCATAGGTTTCTTATTCTCTTGCAAGATTAGTTTTTCTTCTTCAGTTAGACGAAGTTTTAATTTCAATTTGGAAGTGCTCGTTGAAAAAAGTCAAATATCAATCTGAGATTGAATTTGATCACTTGACAATCCTTTCATTATGGAGTTACACTCACCAGCTGTTGAATTCTTTCTATTCTTAGAAAATAAGGGCCTATATATAAAAAAGTTTCGATACCATATTTCACACTCTACTGTTTCTTTGCACGTAAATCTACTGTTTTTGCAGAAGCTTGCATCCTGTGTTTTGCCAGACCATGTTGCTAAGATAGATAAATACTTAATCTAAGTTTTAGCTACTCTTAGTCCAGCCTATGTGAGGCCATTGAATGCATTCAACTGCTAGACAAGTTATTTTACAACAAGGATCCTTCACTATTTTGTATGACAACGTTGTGGTTTGTGGGGGGTACACTTCAGAACGTTACATTACGAAAAACGATGAACAATTCTTCATTTCTTTGGATTATATTTTTCTTTTTCAATCTCATTTACTAACAAATTAGTTGCATGGTGTTCACTTCAAGAAGAGAGCTCCAAAAGCAGTCAAGGAAATCAAGAAGTTCGCCACTTTACACATGGGTACCACTGATGTTAGATTAGACCCAAAGTTGAACGTTCAATTATGGAAGAGAGGTGTCCAAGGTGTTCAATACAGATTAAGAGTCAGAATCTCTAGAAAGAGAAACGACGAAGAAGATGCCAAGGAAAAATTATTTGCTTACGTTGAACCAGTTAACGTTGCAACTACCAAGGGTTTACACACCGTTGTTGTCGATGAAGATGAAGCTTAAATTCTTTAACATTTAATATATAAGGTTATAGTGATGTATACTTTGGATTTATTTTTTAATTTTGATGTAGGTTTCGAGGAGTCAATTGCTAGAGGTTATGTAGTCAAAGCAGAACATTGAGGGACAAACCATTAAGTCTTAGTTCTGCTATGGAGTGGGTCTCATAGAAGGAATTGAAGAATAAATTTGAAAATATTCCATTTTCAGTAAGGAAGACTTGAAAAATTTACATAAGGGTAATGATGTGAAATAGAATGTAGAGACTTCAGGGCAATAAGACATCAAGCTACTAAAACTCCAAGTCAAGCCTTGGAGATTACAGAATAGCAGAAAACTCATAATGGGTTTCATCTATTAACAATTCTAGTAGATAGATAAGAAAACGAAATGCAATCTAAGAGACTTTGGATATGTTAAATGTCATTACAATCCACTATGATAGAGTATAAAGACTGTGGTGCTATTCTTTGCAAATCACAAACTGTGAATTATCTACAAGAAAACTACAAGACAACTCCAACTTTTCAACATGTTGGTTAATTCCAGAGTTAATCTCTTGACTGGCCCAATACTAATATTCAGTCCAAAAAGTTGTATCCACAATCAGTGTAACTATGACAAAACATACCAGGTCATTGCAATAGAACCCATGTGCCACCAAAACGGTGACGAGTTCCAAAAGAGCTCTATAGCGGTATGAAAGAAAAAAAGTTCTTCATCATATATGGATTCAACTTTTGGAAGAATATTTGTAAATAGAACCAAACAAAAAATGTAAGGGATGCCAATTACAGTGACGAGAATGCGATCATCAATAGACAGTTGAAATGTATTACCCCATATGACCATTGACATTCGTAATCTCTCCTCTGTAGCAAACCCCGAAGTTTATGAATACTGATCAACATATCAACAGTTGAGTTTATGGAAATCAAAAGAAAAAGTATCCATTTATCGATTTTGAAAAAGGAAAGAAAAAAGACAACTTTCTCACCGCATCAAGATTTGAAAAATAGTTAGGGCTCTGCAGGATGTACATGCAGGCATTGATTACATATGCAGAGAATACTGCATACTGCATCTGTATGCCAGAATAGGGTTTGGGATTTTGGATTGGGATTTCCCCCACACAATCACCATCAACCGAGGGAGATTATTCATTTCAACCAAAACCTCATTTGTTTCCGAATTACAACCATAAAGCATAGAAGAAGTTGTAACATTCAGAACGAAGGTGTGGGACAATCACAAGTATTTATAGAATAGAAAGAATTTTAGAACAAATATTACTCTCTTCCGTAATTACAATCAACAGAAGAACTGAATTGATCCCAAAAAAATATTGTCCACCTTTTAGTCTTCGACGCATATACATAAAGCAAGTCCAAACTTAAAATCTACCTGTCAATAGAAAAAAAATATCTTTCAAAGTGCATTCATCTTATTCTAAAATCAAATCTCAAAATATGCCAATAGCGGTTCCTCCAACAAATAACCACCAGGCTAATGGTCATGCTGAAGCTCTGATAACAACTGAAACTAATGTTAATTTTGTTCATGATTTATCCATTCCAGAAGTTGATGGTTTACACCTTTCTGAGAATCTTTATCATCAACTCTTTCCACACAGTGAGTTGCAGCTGACGGAATCGTACCACGCCAGTCGTTACGTTCTTGTGAAATTAGTGGGTGCTCCAGATTACTTTCTGAGTTTTACACTTCATCGAGTCACTGGGGTAGATCAACGCAGCCAGAATAATTCTGTGGCTACTCCTGGTGCTCAAATGTTTTTAACTTTTGTCAACAATTCGAATTTACGTAGATTCAATGACCAGATTACTGTAAACCGTTGTGTGGTACGGTCGGTCAACTCTGCTCATATACCTGTCCTCTGTAAAGTTTTCATCGCAGTGCCAGAGACTGTCTACTCAGTACTTGAGTCAAAAACCTCCGACTCAGTGCGTGAACTCTTTCTTGGAAAGTTTTTGGAAACTAGTGGGGGAGTAGTTAACACCGGAGGAGTCGTGAGGGACATTAATGGAGAAGTCAAATTGTGTGAACCTTTGGCCCAAGGAAGAGTTGGTAAGGAAACAGAGATTGTGGTGGTCAAAGCCAATGGATTGTCGCACCAGGATGAACTTATAGATGATGAACTGAATGATGATGGATATGATGACGATGAAAGTCTTGAGGACCGTGAACTTAACGATCTTCATATTTCTTCCTTTTTAGCTGGAAATTCTCTTTCCAAAGTAGATGAACCAGCCCAGAGTCGTGTGTTCGACTTGGAACCTTTGTTAAACAGACTTACTATCAATATTGAGCCATCCCTCTGGTTGAAGGAAGATCAGGAGTTATTTGTATTCATTAGATCTGAGGACCTTGCCAGTGTTGGGTTCCCAGTTTTCAATGGAGACTCAATCAGAATTCAGCTTACAAATGACAGTCGCTCGGTATTGGCAAAAGTTTGCACTATCATCGAACCAAACCGCCTGAACCATCTTGGAAAGCTTTATATTTCTCCAATTCTTTTTATCAATCTTCAACAAGGGTTAAGCAGTTCCGAACTTTCAGTGACGCTCCATCCAATTGCTCATCCTCATCACCTGCTCTCGTCACTTATATCTCCAGCAAAGTCGGTTACGATTGCCCGTGTGGCATCCACGATTGCCTTGGACAAGACTTATCAACAGAACTTTTTCGCTGCTCTTAAAAGTACTTTCCACGGCAGCTTCAAAGGTGTTAGAAGGGGAGACTTCATCCCGGTGGTCATCGATACCGTTATGGCACGGACCATGTTTGAATTGGCAGGTGACAACGAGGAGGAATCTGTGATTCCCAGAGGTGATCCTGATGCGGTTGTTTGGTTCAGGGTGGTTGAAATAGACGGTCAGAGCGATTCTGATGGTCAAGCAACCGAGTCTCAAGTTTCTCAACAGTTTCTCATCGATCCTTACAAGACTCGAATGATTTCTTCTGGTTTAGAAGATGTCTTGTTACCTTCCAATGGTATTGCTCAGTGGTGGAAGTACTTGGGCCTCCCTGCAAGTTTCCCATTTTCGGAGATTAATCGCAGAAACCCACACCTCTTTGCATATGTGGGAGAATTTCGAAAGATTGTGTCGGTATGTTTAGATTCCTGGGGCAGAGGCTTCAAGTTAAAGACAGCCGTAGTGCTTAACTCTATGAGCCGAGGGCTTGGTAAGACCACGGTTGTACGTAACGTAGCGTTGGATTTAGGGGTGAATTTGATAGAGGTGGATTGTGTTGAAGTAAGTGGCCAGGGTGAAGGTAAAGCAGTGGGGATAATGCGAGGCAGAATCGAGAGAGTCTTGGGCAGCGGGAACTCCAGAAGTCCTACTTCTGGTCCTGGAGCTATAGTTGGTTCAGAAACCAATGGACAAATAGTAGCAAATGGAAGCCTTAGCCACTCTTCAGTCAATTCCACCGCCTCCAAAGGATCTTTCCACATCTTGTACCTTAAGCACATCGAGTCTCTTTGTGCCAAGGTTAACGAGAACGAACCAGGTTCCAACGTGGCCACATCACTATCCCTTAAAGTGGTTCAAATGGTTCAGGAGTACATGGATGAGCATGCCAATTTAGTGGTGGTCACTAGTTGTAATGACCTAGACAAGATGGACGAAGCAATGAGGACTTTGATGAAGTTCCAAGTAGACTTTACTGTACCTAGCGAAGGGGAAAGACTGGAGATTTTCAGATTTGTCTGTAGCAGCAGTAATAATAATGAAAATGTTGACAGCAACGATATTCTGCTAGATGGAGACTACGATGCTGATGTCAGCGACATTGATAACGACAGTATCAATGAAGGAGGAGAGGACGCAACGGAAGATGATTTGTCTCACTTATCCAACTCCATCCTTACTGCCCAAACATCGCTTCTGCCTCAAGTTGATTTCCAAACATTGGCGCTTCAATCGGCAGGTCTCACACCTCCAGATCTCGTTTCGATCATCAAAAATGCTAAAAGACTTGCCTTGCAAAGATTAGGAGACCTCAGTGTTTCCCAGAAGATTCCTCTTCGTTACCTTATCCTGATAGGAGACGGGGGATCGCTTGTTCTTACTGTTGAAGATTTCTCCAAGGCAATAAACGAAGCCCGTAATCAATTCAGTGACTCCATCGGAGCTCCACGTATCCCCAACGTCAAATGGGAAGATATTGGAGGTCTTGATTTGGTGAAAGATGAGATCTTAGACACCATCGATATGCCATTGAAGCATCCGGAATTGTTCAGCAATGGACTCAAAAAGCGTAGTGGGATTCTCTTCTATGGACCACCAGGTACTGGTAAGACCTTGCTCGCCAAGGCAATTGCAACCAATTTCTCGCTTAATTTCTTCAGTGTGAAAGGTCCAGAGTTACTTAATATGTACATTGGCGAGTCTGAAGCCAATGTTAGGAGAGTATTCCAGCGGGCCAGAGACGCCAAGCCATGTGTTATCTTTTTTGATGAGTTGGATTCCGTGGCACCGAAGAGAGGTAACCAGGGAGACTCTGGAGGGGTCATGGACCGTATTGTGTCACAATTATTGGCAGAATTAGACGGTATGAGTTCAGGACCTGAAAGCAGTAGTGGTAACGGCAGCAGTGGTAATGGCAAGGGCACTAGTGGCTCTAATTCAGACGGGTCCGGTATCTTTGTCGTTGGAGCCACCAACCGTCCAGATCTTCTTGATGAGGCCCTTCTTCGTCCCGGACGTTTTGACAAGATGCTTTATCTTGGAATATCAGACACCAACGAGAAACAAGCCAAGATTCTTGAGGCTCTTACCAGAAAGTTCCTTCTTCATCCTGATGTGGACCTTAATGTGATTGCAGAGAATTGTTCGTTCAACTTCACTGGGGCAGATTTCTACGCCTTGTGTTCTGATTCGATGTTGAACGCAATGACTCGAACAGCTAATGTGGTCGACTCAAGAATCGCTGCCTACAATCTGGAACTTCACAAGAAAGGTGAACCGCCAGTATCTACTCGTTGGTGGTTTGATAACGTCAGCACTGCAGAAGATATCGAGGTGGCGGTGACAATGCAAGATTTCCTCAAAGCACAATCGGAGTTGGTACCTTCCGTCAGTGCAGACGAGCTTCAGCACTATTTGAGAGTGAGAGAGAACTTTGAGGGTGGTAAGGAGAAGGCCCGTGAAGGATCTGTTGAAGCAAGTGCTATGTGAGGTATATGGAAATGTCCAGAGAATATTGAAAGCTCTATAGAAGGACTACAGCTCTATAGAAGGACTACAGCTCAATAGATGGACTACTATTTGTTCTGCTGGTTTATAGAAAATGTATATGGCGCATTTAGAATGCACTGAATTGTATGCAAGTAGTTAGAAGTGTTTATAGACAATCATGACACAATCGTAACGGCTTCCCAGGCTTCGCTCGAATTTATTACAAACACTCCCGAAGGGAGCAGCCGCCCGCAGGGGTCTCCACGAAGTGGCCCTAGCGAAGCGGTATAGTGTAGGGAGGCCCTCGATGCTCCAACTGCTTCTTCCTTCAGATCGAACTCAGACTCTTAAATCTATCATATGAAAGAAAAAATCTATATTTCAATTGGTTAATATGTGTGTGTTCTGTTAATCTATAGTATCGTACAAGGAAGATATCCATTGTAAGGACTTTGCAAGTCTCAAAAGTTGTAGAGTACACCATCATCTTACTAGAGGCTCATTAGTCAATTTTTGAATCCTTGTTTCTATGAAACATTGAATCTCACCATCTCTAATGCTTCACTGAAAGAAAAAATCGGAGCAGAACAAAGTTGGTAGAGCTAGGAGGTGATGATAGAGCTTCTTGAGCCATTTCTTTGATCCAATCACTATACGGTAGTCACCATCCTGTACTTTACTATGATTTCTGCCAATTTTGACAAGAATTGTGACTAGACAGCCAATAGAGAGCCATTAGATGGCCACTAAACGTCCGAAGTATTGCACAGGCATGTCTGCTAACAACTCGTAATGGATGCAGCGGGCTCTACTATTACCTCACCAAGTAGCCCTTCACCGTTCAGGTATATCGGGTTCTGTTGGAACCCTTTGGCACCAAGACACCAACCACTATCCAAAGCAAGTTCAGCGACTATGAATTGAAACTTCAGCAATGGAACAACACCCCAAAACTCATTTCTTCAATACGTAACAACACCCCAAAACTCATTTCTTCAATATGTAACAACACCCCAAAACTCATTTCTTCAATATGTAACTCTTCTCCAAGATCTCCTTGGCTTGGTTGATCTTCTGTGACAAGTACATACTTCCGTGCTTGTCTGGATGATTAGCAACTACCAACTTACGGTACCGTTCTTTCAACATCTGATGATCAAACTTCATGATATCATCTCCTTCTATACCCAAAATCAAGAGAGCCTCGCGCTCTGTCATGACGTTATCAAAGCCCGCTTGAGGGTAATTTTGAAGCAAGAACATATGAGTTTGTGCATCTTTATGGCGGGTTCCTCTTTCGATGTCTCGTTTGATTTGCTCTTGTGAATGAAGCTGAATGTTGTTGAGCACCGCTATCATTTGGGGAGTAAGGAGAAGATACTTTCTATAGGCGCTGACGGATGCTTTGGTAGTTAAGGCAGCAATGGTTACTGCTACTCCTATTATTATGGGTAGCACCATGACATAAGAATGAAGTTGTAGCTCAGTACATCAAGAAGAGACATGGCGTAAACATAGGGTTTGCTTTGAGGGCCACATGGTGAGGGCACTCTACAAGCTGGCGCTTCACACCGTAAAGAAATCCCCAGATCTAAGAAATTAGTGAGAATTAGTGAGCAACTTGGGCTAGACGTGCCAGAAAATAGTGAGAAAATAATGAGAGATTAGAAAGAAATGAAGAGAAATACTGAGATAATTGCGGGTACCTCGTTGTGATCATTCAGAATTTAGTAGAGATAACTACTCCACTATAAGCTGGGCTCACTTATGAATTCCGTTGGATACATGCCCACCAGCTCGAGCGAAGCGAGCCAAGCTCCACGCAGTGGCTCTCCGCGAGCAGCGGCCAGCGGGGCGTCTAGAGAAAGAGAAATTTACCAACAGGAGAACACAGGCTATGAATTAGGCAATGTTCAGGATCAATATTATGGCCAATTATTGTTAATATCACACATGAAACTAATTTTCCTACATAACAACTACTCAGAGTTCATTCAATGGTCATTGTAATTTGTACTCATACGAGTTGTTCGCTAGCCATTAATTTCCCTTTCTTAGTTCTCAGTCAGGTTCAGTGTGAGTCAGTGTGAGAAGACTTTACTTGGTGCCTACAATTCAACAGTGTGATTAAATATCCATTTATCCTGCAACCAGTTAGTATACATTGTTTGAATCAGTTCGTAGATGGTACACTCTCATGTAGGTGTTAGTTGATTTCAATTTATTCCCTAAGACATTGTGTAAACAGGAAAAATCATGACGATAACGCATAAATATTTAATCATATTGTGTACCAGGATGCTGTAACTGATATACATACCCATACTATACTTTGTTGATGAGTCCAAAACCAGTGTTGGACACTAATTATCGACTGGAGTACCTTTCTGAAAAATTTCAGAATGTGCGATGTCGGTTCCTTTTATAGTGCGCATCTTGGACGCTGGCGCTGGAGCCCATCGACACCGCCAGCGATGGATACGCACGACTCTCGATCTACAGGAAGACTTGATAAAGAGCTTATGGGTTGAAGTGTTTGAAGGTGCCTGAAGGTTTCTGAATGTTGATGGAGTTAGCAGAAGTTGCCTCAAGTTGGTAGAAGGTACCTGAAGAACTTCTACTTCACTAAAGATTCGCTTAAACGGGCCAATCGCTAGAAACAATCAGAGCCTCTTGGTTCTGTTCCACCATAATTCACATTATCAATCCGCTGGAATGAAGATAATTTCTGATCTCTTTACACCACACTCTCATGGCATCCAACGAGTCGAGCTTAACCCCATCTTCATCTTCTATATCTTCATTAGCATCCATTGCAGTAGTAGAGAAAAGAGTCCCGCCGGTAGCAGCAGCTGGAGTATCCACTGACGCAGAGCCAAATCTCTGCTCTAGTCTAACTTGTTCCTTCTGAGTGAGTTTGTCCTTGACTTCCCTAGGAATACCCGATATAAGTAAACTGAGCCATTGCTGTACGGACTTGATTGTCTGGTCTTCAGGAGATCTTTCCAGCTCGAAAATAAATCTTCTGTATGTAGAGCGTTTATGGCGCTTCGTATCCAACACTGAAGAATCCTGGATAGTTGAATCGCTAACTCTGTCCTTGTTTAGTTCTAAGATCGATTCTTGATCCGACTGGAGCTGGATCTGCAGTGTCCCTTGGGGCTGATATTGTGATTGAGTGGACAATGTACTGGACAGAGAACCGATAGGTGCACCACCCAAATTCTGAACTTGTAATGGAGGTAAAGACGGAGATACATGATTAAAAGGCTGGCTTAGACGCCTTATTGATCTTCCATCTAGTAGAGTAGCATCTGAGCCCAATAATGACAATGAAGAAGAAGAAGATGTGGAAACTTCATTACCGATCCGAACTCCAGTCAGTTCCATAGCATCCAAGCATTGCATATTATCCAAAACATCTTCAGCTTCTAATCTTAGAAGTGAACTCAAGATTCCTTCCAGAGCAGCCTTGGATTGCTCCACCTCCACGTACTTCTCTATAAAGTCGATCTTTGTACCGGAGAACTTGCCTCTGCTAATCAAATTAATCAACATTTGTTCCACTTCAGAGCTCGACAACTCCAACTTACGGCCCAAGAAGTCAATCCGAACTCTTCTATAGCACTTTAACACTTTGGTGAGAATGCCAATCCTCAAGTTGGTCAATATCTTGTCGAGCGAGTCCTTGAAGAAGTCATCATTCGATAGAAGACTGTCCTGTTCTCTGATAACCTCGATAGTTTTGTTGAACGCCTTAAGATCCAAGTTCTGGTAGTTTTGGATCAATTCGATCAAATGGCAGAACTCAGGTAGCTGGGCATAACTCTGAGTCTCCTGAGACTCAAACGGATTGAACTGGTTGCCGGTGAGCAATGAGCACAATGATAAGTACTTCAAGATTCTGTTTTTAACAATCGAACCGGTCTCGTCGTAGTTCTTGAAACTTTCGTAGAATTCAAGCCGGGCTCTCTCGTAGTTACCTCTGTAGAATTGAAGTTTTCCACCACATTCTCTGATCACTCCCATGATTTTGGGATGGGTGACGGTAGTGGTGTACTTCATGCTCTTATTGTAAAGATGGTGGAGCTTGGAAAGATTCACCGGTCTCTCCTGAAGCTTGACGATGATCTCTGCCGATATAAGTTCGAGCGAATACACAATCCGAACGTTTTCAGGCGAGTAGCTGAGGTTGTCGTTGATGAGCAGAATCAACTGGGAGCTCTGGGCCCATTCTTTGGCCTCTAGAAGTATGTTGAGCTTGTTGATGTTGATCTTGAGCCATAATCGATTTGAGGTAAAGCTGGTTCCAGCTCCGTTGGCAGATCCAGCTCCGGTGACAGTTCCACTAACATTACCAGCTCCAGCTGCTAATCCAGCGCCAACCACTGCTCCACTACCTGCTCCACTACCAGCTCCAGCTGCTAATCCAGCGCCAACCACTGCTCCACTACCTGCTCCACTACCTACTCCACTACCTGCTCCAGAGCGCATTTCCTTATTCGTCTCTAAATACTCCAACAAGATCTCATACATCGTCCTGGCAAAGTCTCCCTCGTTAATAGAAGAGTAGTTGCCCAACATCCGGCTCAAGGACTCCTCGCCATACTTCTGGTTCACCAAAGGGAGTAGCTCCATCAAATGTCTTAAATCATCAAGCGCCTGCGCATATCGATGTTCATGAACATTGAGCTTTATCTTCTGCTTGTACGCCTTAAACACCCATTCGACCGTTTCTTCGGTTCGAGGTGTCTCCACAATCTCCTCAAAAGCCCGCAGAGCTCCGCTGGGGTCATCTCCTTTGATGCATTTGGCATTGTAGTACATGTTCTCCTATAGTTTGTTAGTATTGTGATTTAGATGGAGGAATAGCTTCATGTAAGGGTCTCCACAAAGTGCTCCGACCTGTTCTGTCACAGTCAAATGGCCGCTGGAGGATAAGTGAGCTGGACCAGCGGTCGACTGGGGACTGGGGACGAACTTCTGTGGTGCTGCCAGCTGATTTGGTCCACAAGAGACGCTCCGCTGGGCCCCTGCCCGGGGAGGGCCACTGCGTGGAGCTTGGTTTGCTTGGGGGAGCCTTTGAGTTGTTTATGTGTGTTTCTGATACTCAGGCAGCGGTATAAAGTGGATCAAAGGGGAAAAGAATCTTCTTGTGGCTTGGTTTGAGCTGTGGGGGGTGTTCATTGGGTAAAACATACCATTCCAAACTGCTGTTCGTTGTTCTGTTCAGGAGACCCGCCATCCTCGTCTTCCTCAAATTCAAACTCGTACGAGTCCTCGGACATGTACTCTTCTGCATCGGACATTTCAAATGTGATATTTGGCGAGATGTAGACTGAAACAATGCAGAACTAACAAGAAGAAGAGGTCGATGAAAGTGTGGAAGTTCTGAAAGTTGGCACTTGAGATTAAGAGGAAGCATATGGGAATAATAAGCACATGTGGAAACTTTTGGTTTGCCAAATTCTGCTGTGACGCAGTGGAAAGAACCATAACGTGCAGGCGATCCTAGACATAATTATTGTCTCCAGGGTTCGATCTTCTGCAGGAGCTTTCTAACATTGAGCTTCTCTGAAAGAATTCCATCGACTCAAATTCTTTCATTTCAGACCACTTCTCCACTTCTGACCAACAAAAACTATAAACCAGCTCTTCCAGATATCAGCTACGACATCGCAGTGCTCTGCTCTACATTGTGGTCTCAGACCGACGCAAAGGTTCTATATAAAAGATCTATTTTATTAATAAAGATAAACAAGTAGAACGAAATCAACGAGAGCAACCAGTGGTCACTTCAACGTAGCAAACCAAGCACCACGCAGTGGTCCTCCCCGGACAGGGGCCTAGCGGAGCGTCGTGAGTACAGACACACTCCACTAGAACATTGACAAATTCAGGCTGAACGGATGGCAGAGTAGTTAGTGCAGCAGTAGAAAGTATTGGCATTTTTGGCATTTTTGGCTTCAATTTTGGGGCCACTGTGGGCCACTGTGGATCAAAAGAGACCCTTGGAGTGCTCTCCCCACGGAAGAGACATTAGCGACTTTGCCTTACTCACCTCATGCAAAAAAAGTCCTGAAAACAACCTGGAGATCAACTCAAAACATCTGTCAATAAACCCGAAGCCCGGCACCAGTTCAGGGGAACCGCTAAATGATGTCTACTTCGTAGAGAACAAACGGCTCGTAATCAGAATCCACCAACGAGGCATATTCATGAAGATTATCCGAGCCAGATGTGTTACCATCGTTCCCACCCAAGTAATTGAATTTTTTAAGAAGCTCCTTCTTTATTGATAACACTTTGCTCGAAGGCTGCACCTTGACTAACGAACAATCAAACAGCGGAGGCAACCCATAACGTAAAATGGACTCGATGTAGATCCTAATGGACTTGATGTGCCACCAAGCCGAAAATATGTCCGAATATGCGATTTTGGCTAATCTTATCAAATCGTTACGCAACTTTACTTCGGTGGACTTGGTCAAGTCGAACTCTTTTCTCATCGAATTCAAGTTTTCTTCCGAGTAAACAAAGTCGGTTCTGGGGAACCACTTGTTCTCTCTTGACTTGTTGACAAACTCCTGTTGGTATTTTTTGAAAATAGATATCGAAAATAACGTGAATTGATCGTCACTTGTTATGAATTTGATTGATCTTGGTATAACAAAATCAGTCAAAGTTTCGTACTTGTCCTTAAAGTCACCAACCAAGTTGTTAGGAACCACAATCAAAAGCGTGGCTAAATGCTCCGAGTTCAAAATGAAATCCTTGTCTTCCAAAGGATTAATTATGTCATGGAGTGATTTGATCGAAAGATCACCATTTTTCTTCTTATCGGCGGCCAAGAAATTGGACTTGGCTACTTGATAAGATGAATACAACGACTTGACATCGTTATCAAGGTTGATGGCTTCGTTGGAAATTATGGAAATCAATTGTTTGATTGGACGATCAAGTCTATACTTGGAAGTGTTCCAATTGAACGATTCCACGTACGAAAGTGGCGTCTTACCTTGTACTTGAAGGTTAGAAAGAGCCAATGAAGTGGCTGAACGTCCCGAACCTTGTCCCGATGATGACGACGAAGTTGATTTTGGGTCGTCGATGTTTTTCAATAATTCAAGCGTCTTATTCACCGAAATGGTCAATTGTTGGTCCAATTTGCTCAACTCGTCACTTTCTTCAACCAACGAGTCGAGAGTTCCAATTTGGAAGTCTTCTAACTTGAACTTATATATAGGCGATTTACCCCCGTTCAATGATTGTTCAAGCCATTCCCTGGATCCGGTGGACTGAGGTAACGACACAACGATGTAACTGGCAATTGGATCCATTTTAGTGTTGAGGATGGTAATCTGAATACAAATTGGTTTACTATGTTACCACAAATTATACTCTAAGGGGATTCTTAAACTTGTGCAACCTGGATTCTACCTGTCTTTGTATCAAACTATGGTGGAGGTGTTAAGTGAGTTACGGGAGACCTTTCGACCAAAACGCTTATCGAGAAATAATTAATCGTGAACTTCCCGCCCCCTGGCGTAATTTTGGGCCTGCTTGTAGATAGTGCTTCCTCGTGTGTGAGCTTATATGGGAGAGAGTGTACATCGACGACGCTCCGCTGGCCGCTGCTCGCGGGGAGCCACTGCGTGGAGCTTTGTTCCTTCGGGGAAGGAAATATGAGACTGTGGATAACGTTTTTCATAAAATGTAAATTTTTTAGTTTTTCGAACGATAGTAATAAATTTTAATATGCTGGAAATAGTCATGGCTTGTTTTTCAGGTTTATGTTTGTGGAAATTAGGTAAATGGTATATTGGTAGTTTGTGAACATACAAAGCATGGGCAGTTTGGTTGCAGGCCAGCTCGGTCTCTAATATACGCAGTCTGGTTTATAAATGTTCGCTAACCCTGCAAACTGCTTTGTTTATATGCACTACTATATATTACGTGCGAGTAAGTGCATCTGAGAAAAAGAGTTCATCCAAATATTCAGACATCCAGACACCCATACATAATGACTACAAACATCGATGGAGGAACAGAGTGAAGAGTCCTAAATTCTAACAAACTGTCTCATTCAGAGACAATTAGACTGGATTGGAGGTGGTAGCTTAATACTAATATTCCATAGCCACTGCTTTTGACATTCACTTTCTAGAACTGTCGATCCATCCCAAGCTCAAACCAACTGCACCAGAGATCGTTTGCTCTGTCTGCTCCCCCACCACATCACCGGCCCCCCATCCGATGGTCATCTGAGTATCCTGTATATAGATTGCACTGCGATGGCAGAGATTCCAATTTTCATCTTAAGCTTAAGGCCCTGAAGCTTTACAGGAGAAAGGCCGACAAACAGAAGAAATTAGTACTATGAGTAAATCATTAGAGGTATGTATATGAATTAGCGGATGATAGAGAACGCTGTGACCGTTTTCAGGTCTTAAATGGCTTTTTATTGGCCCAGCAGATGAGATTGTTGGATGAGCACTTGACTAACATCAATTTTTAGGAACGTCTTCAAAACCATTCTTCAGCATTTGATGGGTTGTTATCCTTAATCCCGGCCAAGTACTACTATGATGATGCAACCCAGGACCAATGGCAACAGCAAAAGAAGAGCAAGAAGGAATTACAACTGAACAAAAGGGCCAAGTTAGATCCAAGCTCCAAAGATGAAGCGGACGAATATACAAACTCCAAGGCCAGTGCCCGAGATGTGATGGTAAATAAGGCCAAGACGGCCAAGAAGGTGGTTTTACCGGGCGAGGGATTGCTCAGGAGGTCATTGAAGGACACCGGAGCTGTAGCGCACAAATCTGGCGACGCCGACGCTGATGAAGAAGAACTGCAAGAAGCAGAACTGCAAGAAGAAGAAAGTCAAGAAGAAGAAGAAGATGACGATGAAATAGATAGTGACGGATCCACTGGAACTTCCCAGAAGTCCTCCAGGGCTTCCTCAGCAAAGAAACATGAAGCCAGCACCAGAGCCAATTTTGTAGCCAGCACTAAAACGGACCCTGAAGTCGACGATTCACTCATAAATCCAGACACTCAGCTTATATTTGATGATGAAGGCAATGAAATATCGAACGACCTTGCCAACGAGCCCAACTCCAAAGTACACCAGTCTGTCTCTTCAATCGACCCTAAAAAACAAGAATTACGCGGTAAGTTGAGGGCGTCACTCGCAGAAAAGATCAATAAATTAAGAGAAAAGCGAAAAGCTCCAGGAACAAAGGCTAATGGAGCCCCTAAGTCTCGGGAACAGATCTTGATTGAAAGAAAGAAGAAAGAAGAGGCCAAAAGACTTGAAAAATTAAAGAGAAAGCATCCTGAAGCTGAGGATGATGAAGATGATGACGATGAAGATGACGATGAAGATTCAGAGGATGAAGAATTTGGAGCCAAAATATCATCAGCTGGTGTAAAGGACGAAGTGTTGTTTGGTAACATTGTGTTCCAGGATGGATCAAGAGTCACATCCGATCTTGCTAAACTTCGTTCGACGGCAGAAAAACGAAAACAGAAAGGACCAGCAAACAAGGATATCAAAGCGCATCTTCAGAGGCTTGAAGCCCAAAAGCAAAGGATTTCCAGTCTCTCTGCCGAAGACCAGGCCAAACAAAAGAACAAATTAAAATGGCAGAAGGCAATGGCCCAAGCTGAAGGAATCAAGATCAAAGATGATGAAAAGCTCTTGAAAAAGGCACTTAAGAGGAAAGAAAAACAGAAACTCAAGAGTGAGATTGAATGGAGGGATCGTAAGCAAGTGGTCAAGGATACAGTTGCGGCCAGAATCAAGAGAAGAGACGAGAACTTAAAGGCTCGTAGAGACAACAAGGGTAAGAAGGGTAAAAACCAACCTAGATTGAAGAAGTTTACTGGTACTGTGAATAAAGCTGCTGCGGCCAAGAAGAAGAGGGCTGGGTTTGAAGGCAGCGCCAAGTCCAAGAAGAAGTAAGTGGATGGTAAAGTAGAAGCTATAATAGTCAGGAAACAACGCGGGGATGATTTAGTTGAGGATTGGGTGGTTGCTTTAAATGATGAATTAGTGGTTGCTTGAACTGAAGATTTAGTGGTTGCTTAGCAAGATTTAGCGAGATTTAGCGAGCAGACGTGAGGCGGATACGCGCATAGGGCGCGGAAGAAGCTGAGAGAAGCTGTAATGACAGCGCCACAAATTGGTGATTTCACACTTTTTCCGCTAAAACTGAATGCTAGTGGCGCCAGTTTAGCGTCTTTTGGAGTGTTTCTTTCAAAAAATTGATACGCCATCTCCGTTCGTTACTTGTGGTCTAGAGTCTCTCTAGAGCAATATGCACTGAATGTATTGATATATAGTGCCCATGTAATAGATAAAAATTTAGTAATTTAGTAAGGAAGGTACTTCCTCTTGATCTCTACTGACTACATCATCGCCAACCACTTGCAACCACTTAAAATTTCTTTGTTCCCCCCCCCCCACCAACTCTTTTCCCCCACCGATAGATTGTTAGCATCCGATGACTGGTAAATTATGTCCTACACATAAACAATCAACATCCCTTGTTGACATTGCTGTGTGCAGTAGCACTACCATTCCGTTCTATGAAGACAATCGAATCAATCAGTTGACTTTCTTCTTAGTTGATGTTGATCTCTAACCATTGACTTCTAGCAATCAATACTAAATCGAACATTCAACATGTCTTTGCCTCCTCAAGTTACCAACTTCTTGTCGCAAATCGATAAGGTATGTATTGGAGTGGAACAGTTCAGTTTCTGGTGGCAGATGGGCCATTGACGGCGGAGGTAGACGGTGAGGAAGGAGTAGTTGCAGTAGGTACTACATGGCCACAAGCCAGATTCATTATTGTATGTGTTTAGCCATGTCCTCTTCATTGTCTTGTTTGATGTCTGCCTTCATCCATGGCTCTTCAATGTCTTCTTCAGTCGCTCGTCTTGCCCTTATAACCCCCCATTTTGTTGTCCCCCACCTGCTTGTCGTCCTCCACCAGCTCTTACTATCGTTACACCTCTCTCCCTCCCCCACCATCATCTTCTAGTCCCCCACCAGCTTTACTAACCTCCTCCAAAGGCCACCGCCGGCCACACGATCTTGCACCAATTCGAAGCACAATCGGGCTTGCCTCGTTCTTATGCTGTGTTAGCGGGAATTGCCGTCTACTTTGTGCTAATCTTCCTCAATGTTGGTGGAATTGGCCAATTGTTGTCCAATATTGCTGGGTTTATCATTCCAGGCTACTACTCGCTAGTTGCACTCTCCACCGCTAGCACCAAAGATGACACTCAACTCTTGACCTACTGGGTTGTGTTTGCATTTTTGAATGTGATCGAGTTCTGGTCCAAGGCCATCTTGTACTGGATCCCTTTCTACTATTTATTCAAGACCATCTTCTTGATTTATATCGGAATCCCATCTCTTGGCGGTGCCCAAGTTGTCTTTGACGGAGTCATCAAGCCTCTTGCTGACTCTCACATTATTGGTAAGAGTGTGGGTGAGAAGGTCGACAAAGCAGCCGAGTCCATCTCCTCTTCTGTTCATTTGGACTAAGTCTGCTGATGGCACTAAGCTGGTACGCTATCGTTCTCTATCAACTGTCCACCATGTGGCTACTTACCATGTCTACAGCCTGTTCTTGGTTCATTCTTAGTGACTATGTATTTTATCTAAATAGTAATGGACTTATCTCTGGGAATATAACTGCCTGTAGCGATTTCCTCAGCAGCTCGTGTTACCTTCTGGCCTTGGGTGGGGTTGCACTTAGTCCGCTCCGCTCGGGCCACTTCGTGGGGACTCCTGCGGAGGGCTGTTCCCTGCGGGAAGCTCGAGCGCAGCGAGCCAAGCACCACGCAGTGGCCCTCCCCGGGCAGGGGCCCAGCGGAGCGTCATCAAAGACCCACAGACCCGCTAGCGCTCAGTAGGCACTCACCAGTCACCCTAAAAAGGCACCAATTGATCAAAATTGTTGATTATTGAATTTATTGACGAATTATGGCTCGACGTAGTTCATTTGGTGTCGCAATGGTTCATAGACCAGTTGAAACGGTCTATGGGTCGTCCTTAGGTATGTTCAACCACCTCACAACTGAATCAGTTCCAACAAATCAAGAACAGTTCACTTCGCTGGCTTGCCGGGCAGCTGCTACTCAAGGAAAGAGCCGTTGAGTAGCGGGTGTGTTGCTCGAGTGTCACGTAACCTTCCATCATTGCTCACGAAAATGTATTCAGCAAGTCATCATGTAAGACCTATAAAGTACGAGGCAAACCAGCAAAATCAAATGTATCCTCTTGCGATTGGCCATCAACAGTGTACTTGGCCTTGACTCTCAACTTGACTTTGGACCCTTCCTTTCCCACGATGTTCAACACTTGGCGGATGATACTTGTGGAAGAAGTCAAGGCATCTCCACCAGAATTGGAGGAAATGGTGAGTTTTTGGGACTTGGGAACTGCAATTAGAAGCTGGAAATGCGAGATGTGGGCCGCACTTGCAGAGCCGGGAGTTATCTGGGCCTCAATGACTGCATTTCCAGGAGAAATTGACACAACCTCGAAGTTGACGGATATGTTGGCGTTGCTGAAGCCGTGGATTTTGGTGCGTGCGGTATTGGTAGACGCACCTGAAGCACTTGAAGCACCAGCAGGATGGTCAAAAAGATCAAGAATAGAGTCCTTAGTGGAAGAGGCATTTTTATTGAACTGGGAGGTTGGATTAGCTCCGTTCAATATATCTGACAATAGGTCTGAGCCTCCGTCGGTATTTCCAGCTCCATTGGAAGTGTCAGGTCCGCTAATTAAATCAAGAAGAAGGTTTTCAGAGGCTGTGCCAGCAGTAGAGGCTGAACCAGTGCCAGAGGCAGAGTTGAAAGTTGAATTCAGGCCCAAACCGTTCTTCTTACCGCCCTTGATAGTTCCAGTTGGCTGCAATGTCAAGCCCTCGGTCTCCTTCATAGGAGGAGCAGGCATCCTGGCCAAAAGACCCTTCTTTAACTTCTCATTCTGGGCAAAAATCTCCTGATACTCGATGGCTCTGATTTGGATCTCAAGGTTGTTGTCGTACGATCTTCCGTTCAAAACGAGTCTCAATTGCTCAATTGTCTGGGGGTCGGTGAACTTGATGGACAACTTAAGCACCGTCGTCAAGAGATAAATGGTGATCTGAGTATTTTCCAGGTCACTAAAGGATGAGTTTTCAATGAAATGGTTGATGAATTGAAGCAAGAGCTTCTCCGACACAATCTGGGTCGATTGAGTGGCTGTGGATGATGATGATGGAGCTTCTGAAGCTGCTGTTGTTGTTGCTGATGCATTACTCACCAACGGATGGCCCAATATCAAATCTCCGTACTCTCCAATCGACCAGATCGTGATCAAACAAAGCCCATATTGACTGTAGTCCTTCAAACATAAGCCCAATAGCTTCAGCACCACGTATCTCTTCAATTCGACGTCCTTGTAGCTTATCAAATGGCCAAGAATGCTGGAGATGATGTCGTTTGTCACGTAATTCCCCGACAACTTGAGCATTCGGATCAAAGTATCAAAGTTCCATTTGTCGGTAGGAGAATACTTGTTAGTTAAAGTTGTGATCTGCAGATTGATGAAAGGCTTCAAATCGTTATCGTTACAAACTTCCAAAAAGTTCAAGATCTCCTTGATCAACACTCGAATGTTCTGTTCGTTTATAATCGAAAAGATCAACTCAAGTGATCTTCTTCTGATGGAAATGTCTCCGTCGTCAAGACACCCCACTATGATAGCTCTGTGTCTCTGGACCGCCAACGAGTCAAACTTGACCACTGTAAGCAATGTATTTAAGGCCACATATCTGATGTTGTTGTCCTTGACGATCAAGAACTTCCCCAAAAGATTAATCGCCAATATTTTCAACGATTGGTCGGATTTGATCTCAAAGATGGTCTTGATACATTCGTACAAGATCAGATACGATACGTTTTTACCGTTGGATTCGATATTGGACGAGATTTGAGTCAAGATGTCGTTTAGGTCTTCCAAATAGGAGTTGTTGTTGTTCAAATTCTTGGACAAAATCCGTAAGATTTTCAATATTTCAACTTGAACAAACGGATCGGAGATCCCCATCACATCATAATCGGGCATATAACCACTGGTTGTGATTCTTTTAAGATGGCCGATCAACTTAGGAATGAATCTGACAAGCACACCATGCGAATTTGGATCCAATTCGTAGATGATCTCAATCAATCTGACCGCTCCCAAGAGAGAAGAATGGCTCTTATCGTCAAGAATGACCGCAACTTTAGGTAAAAAGATCTCTATCAAGTCCGGATCCTTTTCTATCAACTTGGCGGCAACAAAACACGCTTTTTTCTTTAAATAAATGTTGTTTGAGTCAAGAATCTTATTCACATTCTCATACAAGTCTCGGGCTAACTCCGGCGAGGCAATGTTTCCAAGACAGCACAAGGCTAGACCGACTATGAATGCATTGGGATGTTGCATGTCGTTGTCCAACGAGTTGGTAAGCAAAGTCAACACCTCTTGATTCTCGTCAAGCAACAACATGGTGGCCAAGTATCCAAGTCTCTTGTCAGCGAATCGAGGAGAAGCAAGCAATTTGATGCATTCAACTTGGCCAAAATGGGTCTTTTCTCCCATTATATAGAGGTAGAGCAACTTGGAAATGTTGATGCGTCTGGTGGTCTGGTCTAGCGTCAATTCTCTGAACGAAGTTCTGATCGCTGCTGATTCTTTTCGAACAACGGCTCGTTCATCTGCGATTGTTTTGGCCTTTCTGACGGCTTTAATGAACGATTTGAGCGATCCCATTGTGTTGCGGGGGGACTCTGTATGATGGCTGGAAGAGAAAGCGTGGCTGTCCGTGCTCCTTCTTGTGTAGTATTACACTTGTTTTCGTGGTGTTTTTGGTGGTGTTTTGGAGGTGTTGTCTCAACAGGATTCTCCAAATGGCAGGCTTGTTACGTGGTTTCTGCTGGACGGTGGGGGCACAGAATCGATTGGTTCTATTTAAGTATGCAAATGGCCAACTAAATGTCGCTAGTAGGTCTGGATCTCAATTGTTGCTGAAGATCTGAATTGTTGCCCTTCAAATGGCTGTTGTTGATGGTCGTTGGTGGTCTTTTGATCTTTGGCGGTGCTCAATCGCTCGTGGTGATTCTTTCACTTTTGGCTTTGTGGTCGGTGGGGTGGTGCATATAGTAACAATTGTATGCAGGTGGTGGGGGTTAGTGAGGGGGGGACAAATTTTGATGTTGCGACGGATTAGTGAGTTGGGGAGCAGGTCAGCTCCGCTGAGGCCACTTCGTGGAGACCATTGCATGGAGCTAGTTCCCTGCGGGAAAGTTAAACATTTTGAGAGAAAGAGACTATATGTTGCTGTCCATGTTGATGTAGGGGTAAAGTTTGTTGGTGGTTGTAGACCAGAAGAGATTTATTTTACAAACACTAATTCAGCAATAGCTTGTATTTAGTAGGAATACAAAGCGAAGGATTAGTGTACATTGGGGCCAAGCAGTCAGTAATATTCGCCATCTTAGGCAAGTGGGGGGCCAGAATTCCTTGCACGCGCGACTGAAACTGATGAAATTGCGAGAAGCTGGCGTGTTTCGCGAGTTTAACACCTCTTTTTCTCTCCCGTAGGGAGCAGCCCTCCGCAGGAGTCTCCACGAAGTGGCCCAAGCGGAGCGGAAAGACTCACATCCCCCACGTGCAGGAGCAAGACAACACATTAACCACCCCGCCCCCGCACACCTTGCCGGGCCAGCTACTCGCGGAGAGCCACCGATGGTAATCATCTCTTCGATTGAGCGAAAGATGTATGAAATTATTGAGTGTTGAAATGGTGGAGTTAGCATTGCCAGAATAGAGAATCTGTTCTTCTGTTGGTATTGCAATATACTTGGACAGTTAGACATTTACATTTGCTAACACTGGGGTGGTTATAGTTTGAGTTACTTCAAAATGGCGTCCCTAGAACCGGCCACAACTGCTAAAGTCATTCTTCACACCACCAAAGGGCCGCTAGAGATTGAGCTTTGGGCCAAGGAAATTCCTGAAACGAGTCGACAATTCATTCGAAATTGTCTCACGAATCAGTATGTTAATCAAACATTCAATAAAGTAAGTAGAACGTTTCTAGTCCAAAGTGACAGCAGGTCATCGGAAAACGATAGTCATGCAATACCACTGGAGCATTTTGGACGGTTGAAGTTCAATCGACGGGGGTTGGTGGGGGCAGTACTGAACGGACCTAACTCCAACTCTGTGAATTCATTCTTCATTACTTATAGAGATACACCAGAATTGAATTCCACTCACATAGTGTTTGGAAGAGTTGTAGGAGACACATTTTTTACTGTGGTGAGCATCCATGATGGCGATCTCAAGGAAGGCACCAAAGAGCCTTTATACCCAGTAACGATCACCGACTGTGAGGTTATCACTCCCTATTTTGATGATTTGAAATCATTCATTACTGAGAATAAACAGAAGCAAGTAGAGACGGAGGAGGTGCTGCAGAGGGCAACTAAAAAGCAAATAAAGCCAAGGACCAAGGTGAAGTTGAATTGGGAAGAGGCAGATGATACTGAAGATGTTGCCGAGTTCAAAATGAAGTCAGTGTACGATGCAAAAGAGATAACAAAGAAGAATAAGCAGATAACTGGGGATGAAACAAAAACCAAAACACCTGAGCTGCTGGGAGCTGCTGAAATTTTTGAAATTTCAGGAACCTCTGCAACCTCTGGAGCTTCTAGATTAGCTGATGAAGTAAACGAAACTGAATCTGCACATGCTACCGTAGCCACTGGTAAAGTCAGTGTTGCGGTCATCATACCTGCAAATGAAGACTATGATGATGTACAAGAAGGTTCTGCTAATGCAGCTTTAGGGGTTAGAACAGTCGCTGCAGATGTCAAACCTAATCAGCCTCCCTCTTTAGGAACATCCCTGCAGCAAGATGCATTCAAAACTTTAAACTCACTGGGCAACGAGCGCATCTCGCTAAGTCGCTCGGCAGAGTTGCCAACCCAGTCACCCACTTGCCAACTTGAGCATTTGGAAATCTCTGAGACTGGTGAGTCCGTTGAGGCTTCAGGTGAAACGCTGCAAAACTCACCGCGTTTGCCGATCAAACGTGATATAACCATCGACTCGGACTACGACCCATATCTTGATCTAGACTCCGAGGAGGATGTTCCGATAACAGATTTTCTAAAATGCTGAGTTATATTATATTATACATATACATATATATATATATATATATATATATATGGAGGGGTGAATATACATCGGGAAACAGTTCCCTCTAAATAAAGTACATAATGGTGTCGATAGGGATTATTAGTAGACGAGATGGGTAGATAAATCTAATGCGAATAGCAGATACTCATTGCGTGTCTAGTCACAACTGCTTGTTAAGGCAAGACCAGCTGATGTGTGACAGGAAGCAGGCAAGTTGGGAGTTGGAGGTTGATAGCAGCTGTTGTTAGCCGTTGATTGGCTTGCTCGACACAACATTGGTAGCAGATGATTGGGTAACATATTGATGGATTTACAGCAAAATTTAGAATAGCATTCAACTGAAACTATAGTGATACAGTTATAGGATGGGAAGAAGCGTTATAAAGTGGTACGTTCTCACGTTAACATGTTAACATGGTAGCACTTTGGCTATCTTTACTTGATAGACAAATCAGCAGATTAATACGCCGACGTTATATTAATAGTATCTCGTCAACGAGACACGTTCTCTTTCTTCAATAGAAGCCAACAGGAGTGACTGAAGAGTCCTCTAGCGACCCCTTCTCGTCCTCTAGCGGATACGGTCTAGCAAAGCCAGGAATATCGTCTCCGTGTTTTGAAATCGATGGATCGAGATGGTCGTCGTTCCCACAGCCGTAAAACCACGGATGGTTGGAAAGGGTTGCAGCATCGTACCGATCTCGCGGTTCATATTGAAGACATTTAGTGATCAAATCAGCAATGAGATGCACTTCAGGATCATCCTTCTGGAACCGATACTTCTCGACTAACACGCTGGTGAGAGGCCAGAACTTCAAATGAGCGATTTTCTTGAATTTGATTTCGGTGGCAGGAGATTCTCCCTTAGAGTTGGAACATTTCGACTTGGTCGAGATCTTAAAGAAGTCCTTAGCGTAATGGCATTCCGCTAAATACTCTGGAGTAGGATACTCTCCCAACAATTCTACAATTTGAGCCATGTGATCGTCGTCTCTGTCGTAGTTCTTGTCATCGTGAGGATCAAACAAGTAGTCTCCCGTGATCAACTCGAAGATCATGCAGCCAATCGACCACATGTCGGTAGAGGCCCCCCATTCGGTGTGACCAAGAATGATCTCTGGTGAACGGTACTGTCTGGTTTGGATCTGGTTAGTGAAATGTGCGTTGGCAAAGGTTCCGTTCCCAAGATCAGCAATTTTCACTGAGATCGCCAAGTCCTCGTCGAGGTTCCCATTGATAGACGACTTTAATGACGATTCGTTGAGGGGGTCCTTGGGAGAGTTCAAAGACGAAAGACCGTTGGAATTGACGGATCCCAGCTTAGCGTTGTTCTGAGGGTACGAGACACTCCTAAACATGATGTCGGTAGTAATGGACGAAGGTAAAGGCTTGGAGCTCCGGATAGGAGAGTTGCTGTAATGAGAGATTGGAGAAGTTGCAAATGGTCTCGCATCGGCGGCTGCACCAAAGGAGCCTGAAGCAAGCAGATCCAAGCCAACACCAACGCCAAATGGAATGAAGCTGTTCTGTCTCTTCAATCTGCTTCTTCTGTAGCCTACGGATGCGTATGAAGAGCCCGATTTGATTGACACCGCTGAAGTCTTCCGATCCTGGTCTGACTTTAAGGAACCGGAGTTTCTGCTGGAAGATCTTACTCTTTCGTTGTGTTTGGCAATCTTATCGTTTTCTATCATTTTGATCAATCCCATGATATCCTTGATCTCTATAAGGATGTTTTCAGGCTTGAGGTCGGTGTGGATGACTCCACAATGGTGGATATAATCAATTGCAAGGAAGATCTGCTTAAAGATCTGCTTGACTAGAAGCAAAGGAAGTCCCCCGTGGGTTCTCAGCTGCTGAATGAGCGCATGGAGGGAATTGGAGTCAAGCGAGTGGATCTTCTCGTAGAGAGCCTCAGTCATTTTGGCCTGGGAAAGAATAAAATCGTCAGCGGTTGCCGTTATCCCATGTTTTGTTTCTGGTTCAGATGGTAAAGAATCCAGCTCTGCTTCATCCAGGAGACTCTTCTTAGACTTGTCGCTGTTTCCCACAAGCCCAAGACTCAATTTGGAGATGGTGCTCTTCTTTGGCTTGCCGTCATGATGCTTTTTGCCAAAGTTGAAAGGAGAGTCGAAAGAGAACGAAAGAGATCCTCTCGAGCCAGATTGAGAAGGAGACGGAGTCTGAGCATTGGAGTTTGTTTCGGTTCCAGCTACTGTTGCTGTGCCACTGGCACCACTGGCACCGCTGGTACTGCCTCGTGCTCCGCCAGACGAATGCTCTTTCATAATCTTCTTCTGCTTGAGCTCCTCGTTGACTTCTCTGTAGAACTTCTTGAACTTGCACATCAAATTGAACACATTCTCGCCGAGCACTTCGAACACCATGCAGATGTGGGTACCGTTCGGACCGACGATCTCGAACTTGTCCAAGAGCTTCATTACGTGCTTGAACCCCGGATGTCCCACGGGCTCGTTGTCTTCATCGAAGTGGTACTTCTCAAAGTACTTGCGCTGCTGAGGGAGAAGATGATCGCCGTAGACCAATGGCTTGTTGATGGTCTGGAGAAGACTGATTTCGTCTTCTGCAGCTTCGTGGTAGTTTTTGTTGGACTTAACAAACTTGATCGCTACATAGTATTCTTCCATGTTCACAGCATGACTTGTTGCATCAATTGACACTGGAGGAACCGTTTCCAGCGTCAGAGACTTGGGATTGTACACCGACTTGGCAAGCCAGACGGTGGAGAAATGGCCCCATCCCAACTTGCGGAGGATGATGTACTCCCGGTTGGGGAGATCTCGGGAGAAGTATATCTCACCCTTGGCAACAGGATGGTAGCCTCCCTGTTTGTAGTCGTTGATATTCTCTTCTTGCAGAGGATCAAAGGCAAAGTCAGACTCGGTCTCGGAAAGATACGCGGTGATGTCGGCACCCGATTCAGAGTCTACCTCGTCGTCAGAATCATCTTGACTCAAGTTTTGGATCCGGAGATCTTCCTGGTTCACCGACGAGGACATGGAAGAGTTTGACCAGAGAGAACGGTCATTGTTGTCGTAATGGTTTTTGTTGCTGTGGTTGTTGTTGCTGTGGTTGTTGTTGCTGTGGTTGTTGTTGCTGTGGTTGTTGTCGCTGTGGCCGTCGCAGTGGTCGTCGCAGTGGCCGTCGCAGTGGTCGTCGCAGTGGCCGTCGCAGTGGTCGTCGCAGTGGCCGTCGCAGTGGTCGTCGCAGTGGCCGTCGCAGTGGTCGTCGCAGTGATCGCAGTTTGCGTATCCATAGTAGAGATTTCTATTTACATTCGGGTCTTCTTCAGCAGAAAAAGGCATTGCCGTTCTGTTCTTAAGAATGCTTCGTAGGGACGTTTTAGGGTGTAGCTGCTCGTCGTCAAAGAGCCGCTTGCCAATGGGAGAGTAGGCCATGTGGTGGGAATCCTCGTCCATGTGGCTGGTCATGTCGCTGTTCTGAAGCGAAATGCAATCAGCAGTGAACGAGGTGTATCTTTCCTGGTAGTTGGAGGTGGACGACGAAGGGTTTACGTTGCTGGTGTTGATGATGTTTGTGTTACTGTTGCTGCCAGTGCTGGTGTTGACATTGTTGGTGGTGTTGGAGTTATTGGAGTTGCTGGTGTTGTTGGTGTTGTTCACGTTAATGTTGATGTTGCTGTCGTTGTAGCTGTTGCAGTTGCTGCTGCTGCTCGTGCTGAGCTGATTGATAAAGGTGTTAGCGTGAGTGGTGGTAGTAAGGTCGGTGTGGATGGTGTGGTGGGACGACTGGCCATGGGACCCGTTGCTTCTCACGATGGTGATGAGATTGGCATCATCTAGAATAGAAGAGGGGGTGGAGATGGTCAGTCGGGAGTAGCTTTCAGGCGGATGGAGGTTTATGAGAGGATTGGAACGGTAAAGTGGAGGATCTGGTGTCCTTGGGCCGCCAGCAGCAGACGAGAGGGCCTCTTTCTCTACTAGAGATGACATCGGCGTATCAATATCTCTATCACTGCTAGTTAGGCTAGCACCAGCGGTTACTGTTGCTGATGCTACTCCACTGGCAGTTCCAGCTCCATCAGCAGACGCCTCCGTATCGAGGGTCTTGGACTTGGCGGCCGACACCGTCGTCGCCTTCTTCTTGAAGAGACCGCCTAATGTAAACTTTATCTTTCTGACGTCCATCGGTTCAGACATGTGCTTGGGATGAAAAGACGATGGATCGAGTTCTTTCTTTTTGGTGAGAAGTATCATGCCAAGTGTTGGGGCAATGGCTAGAGTGTGTGGGGGTGTCAAGACGTTATTGTATGGTGGTAAAGCTCAGACAATGATAATTGGGGGGTTGTTTGGGGTTTTTTTCCCAAATGGCACCGAATGTGTAGGATTGGTGTTGGATTACGAATTTTAGTGGCTATGGGAGTTGATTAGTGGACAGATCTGGACTAGCAGGGACTATTCTAACGATGAATGGATCTGGGTTAGTGTCAAATTGATCTGGATCTGCACTAAACGGGTACAAACAATTGGGGAGTGTGCTGCTTCTTCGATAGAACCACTTCAAGGAAATATTTCAGGAGTATACTCGATCTGTTAAGTAATCTTTGATAGTCTTTGATAGTCTTTGATAGTCTATGATGGTCTGGTCTCAGGATGGGATGACTGGGCTATTCTGATTGGTGACTGGTGACTGTTGCAGTTGCAGTTGCAGTGTTAGCAGTGTTTGTTATGTTGCAGTGTTTGTTATGTTGCAGTGTTTGTTATGTTGCACTGCTTGCTGTATGGAGATGTTGTAGTGGGTGGACTTGCTTACACACGTGGTTCACCAACTTCTTCACTAAAGGGAATTAATAGCAAAGGATAAGTTTTTTGAGGGGAGCTGGTAAGGAAGATCAATAGAGGACCAGCAGGGACTATTAAGGACTAGTAGGAACTAATAGAAACTAATAGAGATCAATAGGGATCAATAAGCACTGGTAAATACCAACTAGAACCGAATAGAACTGGTAAGAATGACAGTAGACAGTAGTACTCGTTAGTAATTTGTTGTACACTGTAGTACACTTTAGGCAGTAGGATAAGATGACAGAAACCAATAGAAGTACTTCTCAGGTCCAGAGATCCAGATTGACAACAAAAGGCAACAGAATTGTCTTTTCCTGATCGAAATTCGAACACAATTCAAGGGTTACCGGTTTATGAGTAGATGGAGATTCTGTTTCTCACACTTTTCTGCACTCGAGCAAAGGGCAGAAGAGAGGTTTAGTGGGATATTGTTGGGTGGATTAGATCAACTAAGGGGGTCCAACTTCACAGTTGGCACGGGATGATCGCTTTAAAGGGTCAGAAAATCGCTTTAATCGAAATGGTGAAGGAAAAGAAGAACGACTTGATTTGTAATTGAAATGGCATCGGAAGCAGTTTCAGTTCAAGACTGGCAGATCATAAAAATGTAAGCAGCGCAAGCAGCCAGTGGCTCAGGAAACTCGGAACGTTTAAGAAGGGTGGATGAGAGATTTATTTGGGTGGAGGGAGTGCGGGAGAGTGCAGGAGGGAGGAGAGGACGCCGTTGGGAAAATGCAGTTTTCCTCAAAGAGGAGAGAGCGAGCAGAAACACACCAGGGAAACGGCGCTAGAAAAAGCTCTAGAAAAGGCGCGCAATCGAGCTGGAGATGACCGTGGAAATAACCGTGGAAATAACCCTGGAAATGGTGCAAGACGGCGCCAAATCAAGCTACAAGCACAAGTATTTCCGAGTGGATCAACTTGTTGGGATGGCCGGAAAAAAAAAGGATGACAGAGTTGAGGAGAAGAAGATGCTTAAAAGACATCATCATCATTTTTGGTTGTTGCGCTGCAACGTTGTTGAGAGTCATCTAGTCAACATTTAGTAGTTGGCTAGGTTAATGTCTAGGTTAATGTCTAGGTTAGTGTCTTGGTTGGTGGTATTGATATGCTCTAGATGTGCAATGTGTGTGTCTCCTCTCATCAGCAAATGAAATTAATTGTCGCAGAGTTTATCCTGATCACAGGGGTATGTTCTGTGGTTAGATTTGCAATTCTCTTTCCAAGATAACCTGAGTTGTGACACAAATCAATTTTCCGTAATTTTCCGAGACAATAACATCATAGATCGAGGCGAGCAGTCGCTAAACAGAAAAAAAGAAAAAGTTTGTCAGCTAAAGAGCAGCAAGCAGTTAGAGGGGGAGAGAGAAGAGGAGGAGGTATTGCACACAGAAAGGTGTGATTGTGGTTGTGGTTGTGGTTGTGGTTTTTCTTTGAATCCACAAAAAATATTTGATGATGCATAAAAGCATTCAGATTTTCAGTTGATCCAATAGAATTCACTTAAGCGAAAGAAGATTATTTCATACGTACTAAACAATAACTAGGGGAATCAAGTTAAAGACCCTTTCATACAAAGGTTAGAGTGAAATTTGGAGAAATCAATCAACTGAATCGGATGCGGAGTGATGGTTTGCCAAAAACTTAAATTTTTGTTGGAGCAACCTCCAACTTCCAAAGGGCATTTATCTTTTTTTGAAACGAGCGTCCCAATAAGAGAGAGGGGATATCAAACTTTTTCTTATCAGGATGTTTGTTGTGCACGTTTTCTTACAAGAAAGTTCCTGCGCCCTGAAGCAAGGAGTGCATCACAATATCCACTCTGTACTCTGAGTGTTCTCCAAGGAGCCACAAGCCTTGTTGTAGCCACAAGTCTTGCTGTAGCCACAAGTCACAGAGAACTGACTGAAAAGCCAAACAGACCACGCTATGATGGGATGAAGTAACTATAGGTGGAAGAAGTAACCATAGGTGGAAGAAGTAACCATAGGTGGAAGAAGTAACTATAGGTTTATCGGATCCTATTTCACTAAGTGTTTGTGGTGCATCAGCAGTTGTCATTGTGTATGGTTGTGTGATTGTGTGAATGAGTGATCAAATGCGATTATGTTGCATTCCCGTCCTTTAATGCAAAATTGATTCTCTGAGTGGTCGAGATCATCAGAGAGAAGAAGTCGAGATTTCGAGACTTATAGAAGCTCATTTTCCAATCTTTCACATTGAAGCGAATAATCCTGTGATACTTTTAAAAAGATCCACTTCAGATCAACCCGAAGTCGTCCGAATTAATTGATTTGAACGGCATATAGTTTTTGTACTTATGGGTTATTTTGTGACATAATGATCAATGATCCGATGGTGATAGCATGCAGTCGACTGGTAGAAGGTTGATAGCACCGAACTGCTCAAGTGGTATTTAATCAATGGAGCAATACATTCGCTTCGTTGCTAGCTATATACAATCCGCTACAATCCGCTCCGCTAGGGCCACTTCGTGGAGACCCCTGCGGGGAGCTGTCCCTTCGGGTTGGATTACGCTGCTTAAGTGATCCTTATTGTATGTAGCTCTAGGCTTTCCCAGGACGTCCAGGACGACCAAGCGTCCCAGAGTTCCAAGCATCATCCTGTAGCGGACATTATCGTGTAGCGAGCATCACAAAGAAACAAAACTATTCAAAAGAATGAATCAGTGGAGTGCTCGAAACCTTGGAACAAAGATCATTGAATGTTTGAACACCAGAAGCAAGCCTTCAAAGTTTGGAGATTGAGTGACACCTTTGATCCATAATGAGATGAGATCTCAAGAAGAGAAGATAAGCCCATCGATTCAGTCCTAAAGCTGCAAGCACGCATTACAAGCAGGCATTGAAGCAAGGCATTTGAGAGTTAAGACGCCAATAGTAGAATTTAGATTGGGCCAGGGTCTCATGGATTTGGATTTAGCGCCTAGTGAGAATCTCTCGCTTCCCCCACATTACTGGTTTACGATTTTTCATTATGCAATTGTAGCTACTTTGTAGTTGTGTACTAATGGTTATATGAAACCTTCTGTTTATATAAACTACATCTTTACTGCATCTTGCTTTGAGTATCCTTGATTCATCGTGTCATTTCTATCTTCTTCGGTGTTCTCGAATTATCTCCATATCAAGTAGTTTCAGGCTCGCGTTGGATTGCTTCTTTTTCTGGTAGTGGGGATCAGTGAGGTTACCCCATTTGTTGGGCCTCGCGAATGGTAGTTAAAAAGACTCGCGAATGTCACCCAATGGTTTATTTCAAACAATAACGATGTTGGACTATTCCAATGCTGACTGTAAGTATAGATTATAGAATGATTCTGCGGGAACAAGGAACTTGATTGCAGAAAAACTAGCACATATGGACGAATTGGGAAAAGATGGACATAGATTTTTGAAACCTTGAGCCAGGCATAAGTCTAATTATGTTTTAAGGAGTTTGCAGGGGACGAGATGTAGTTGGTAATGTGGTAGGGATATCAGAATTGGACTAAAGCATAATCTAAAGGAATCCTGAATACTGGGGGAGATGCAATTACATCAATGGACAGAAACAAGTTTGAAGATAACAGAAAGATGTGTGACCATCGTTATATGTTTAAGGCTCTACTTGTGAAACACAAAATACAATTCCACATCCTGCCAGTAATTTCCCCACAAATTACTGTTCCTAACTGTTCCTAACAAGCTGCAACAGTAGATACAAAACTGCTGTCGACAGCGATTCACTTAGAGTAAAAGATTTGACTTTTTTTTACTCTCGATACAGCAGAACAATGTTTCCCTGAAAGAATGACAAGCAACCAATTTACATTCAATTATTTCAAAAATGTTGTCGCTCTTTATGCTCATATCATTGTTCTTGCTGTGTAATGCAATGGCTATTATACGCCAAAAAATTAGCAATATTCCTTAAACTCTAAAGCTATTCTGCCCACCATTTGCACCCCTGTCCCTTCATCCCCGCCTGTCAAAGGCGCCCCTAAATATAGCGCTACTCTGGTTGCTCATGGGCGGCAAATTTGCCTCGCGCAAGTTAAAGTTTAGCAGTTTCAGATCGAGATCTCCGGCTGGTTCGCACTGCAATGAGCCATTGGGTGGTGCAGAAGAATGCCTCAGCACAGAGAATATGAAGTAGCTGGAACAAACTTAGCAACACAGTCTAAAATTTTATATAAGATACCGGCTAAATATCATCCTTGTCTTGAAAGTATAATTCAACAATAGTAACACTCGATGGCCATTTGCAGAAGCTGCCGTCAAAATTGCACTCCCCCCCCCACATTTGCACCCTTCATAGTTGCATGTGCAGCTGCAAGCGTCAATCATAAATAGCTGCCGAGTTCCCAACAGATTTTGATTTGTTTTTTTGCAACCATCTCCTTCCGACATCCCACAAACTATAAACAGGGCCGCTCTTAGACTCCCATCTTCAGTTGGTGTCCTTCAAACATATCTCTTCTACTCTCAAATTCTACTAGTTGGATGGTCTCTCCTTGTCAAGTCTTTATTAGACTGTGGACTTGTGGCCATTCTTATTTTGGTTGAATAACCAGCCTCCTTGTTTGAACCAGGTAACTTACCCTACCGTTTCATTACACTTACTAACTATTGCAGTTGATGTAAACATCTTAGATTCTTCGGTTGAATCTCCTAACATTCCTCTTACTTTCCCTTTACCAACTGACAAGGATACATATATTAATTTGAATGATAATGTTGCTGTTTCTAAATCGTGGTCTCTTGTTTCAAATTTTATAAAATTCTGGACCGGTGTCAACTGGGAAGAAATATATAAATACAATGAATACAAGTATTCTATCAATAAGTTTTCTCCTAATTTTAATAACAAAATTAAAAATTATATGAATCACAAACTTGACATTTCAGACTCTAGGTTAGATGATTTAATTGACGAGTTGGTCAATAAAGAAGTTCAAATGAATCTTATAACAGGAAAAGAATACCGTAAAAGAGTTGATGAAGTTAAAAAGTTCATGACCGATTATTACAAGCAAGAAAATATTAAGAACTTACCAAATTTCAAGTCTAGAACATTCTTGAGTATCTGTTATGTAACAATTATGAAGTTAATGGGGAAGATGTTTCCCAATGGAATTTGGTGTAATAAAAAACAAATTTCAAAACTCTTTCAAAAATATTTAGAAAACCCAATGTCTATAATTTTTCTTCCCAACCATCAATCTCATATTGATTATATAATTATCCATTTGGTTGTTATAAGATTCCAGATTTCAACCCCAGTCGTGATTGCAGGGGATAACTTGAATGTGGCTGTCTTTGGAAGTATATTAAAAGGACTTGGAGCAATTTTCATTAAAAGGTCGTTCAATAATGAGCTATACACTGAAAGAAATTTATCCAACTTTATTGAATTTGTTTTGAAGAATAAGGTTCACTTTGAAGTTTTCATAGAGGGGACCAGATCTAGAGATGGGAAATTGTTATTGCCCAAGTATGGTATTCTTAAGACGTTGGCCAATGTTTATTTGAAGCAAACAAGAGTAGGAGATAATGATTCAGAATCTTCTAAGACCAACAGTAGTTCTGATTCAAGCTCAAGTACTCTTTACTTAGATGATCCTGAACCTTCTGAACCATTTGACATGTTAATGTTACCGCTTTCAATTACCTACGAAAGAATATATGAAGCCGATGGCTATCTCAAAGAACTTATGGGCAAAGACAAAAAACAAGAAAGTGGCTTAAATATTTTCAAAAGTGGATTTACACACATGTTCAGTAATCATGACGATGAATCATATAAGAACTTCGAGAAGAGTCATCCTAATGGAGATTATGATAACTCTACTCGTCATCTTCATGGTAAAATCTTCGTTAGATTAGGAGAGTTATTCAAAATGTCAGAATTTATTGAACAAGATTTAGAAGATTCTAAGTCTGAATATGAATTATATGAGCATGATCCAAACCCGATCCCTGGATCCAAAGTTAATTTGAAGAAATTGGGATTTAAAATTCTCCATGAAATCAATAGGACTTCATATTTGCCGGAAATATCAATTGTTGGTAGTTCTATTCAGTTGTATTATAACATTTTTAAGGAGACTGAATTTTCGATTGAGAAGATATTGCCAAGTTTAAGATTCTTACTAGATTTATATTATGAAGAAGAAGCAATCACTGGCAATGCTACTAACTTAAAGTTATTACAGAATTTAAGGTATTGTTCAAATCAAGATTTAATTCAAATTATAAAAGAGCAAGTTCCTCAATTCTTCAGGTATATAAAGATTAATTTTAACCTGGAAAAAATAATAATTAATGATACAATGGAATTACTATACTATAAGAACCTTACTATTCATTTAATCATTCATAAGAGTTTGATAAGTTTCATATTGATATCATTACCTAACGAATTGAGAACTGTGCCAGTGATCAGTAAACTATTTTACATATTTACAGGATTTCTTAAGAATGAATTTTTATTTGACTACGATTACAATGAGAACCATCAATTAAGCAATATCCTAAACAATTTGGAGGCTTTAGATAAGATCACGTATTTAAGGTCGGGAGCAAAACTGACCTATATAATACAGGACGAGGAATATTTGCATTATCTCTCTGAATTTGTCAAACCATTTTTGGAAGCCTACATGTTATGTATATACAATATTATCGAAATTATAACCAATTTCAATCAAGAAAATGGTATAATTGACATAAGAAAGTTGATTATCAATGAGTATGATACTGACAATAATATGGACTACCCACACACAAAGTCACTTTTGAGACTTATTCAATCCAGCCAGCATTCCAGTGATTTAATTTATATTGAATCTACAAACAAACAGTATTTATTATCATGTTTATACTATTTGAATAATCTTCGATTGATTGATATAATCAAAAATAAGGCCAGAACTAAAGCCTATGTTTTCATTGTAAACGGCAAGGATTTACTGTTTATATATGATTTTTTGAACAGTCTTTTGAGATCGAATGGAAAGGATATCAATGAGATATCGGTCAATTACATGATTGATATTATTGATAAGAATTATGACAGAGAAGTTGAAAATGAAGAAGACAACCATAAACTCAGCAGTCGTTTATGATGATCACTCATTGGGTCACTAAAAGTTGTTAAATTGATAGCCCATTCAACATAAGATAGATATGGAAAAAATGATTTTCAATGTTGAAAGGAAGACGAAATTCTATAAAGTTATAGATCATAGAGGGCAAGATCCTACGAAGTATCTTATTAGACGATAGAACAAATACACTTTGAAAGAGGTAGTTTTTTAAATTTGCCAACCAGGATCAATTACTGTAGAAATGAATCAGCTTAATAGAGCCGTGTAGCATGCGAAGCAATGTGGCTTGACCATTGGTTGGTGTCAATTGCAATTAATTAGTTGCAATTGATTGGAAGTTGCCATTTAATAGTTGCTTGTTCTGGCTGCGAGCACCGAAATTCAATATATATGACAGCTGAATAACCGTTCCGATAGGTGGACATAAACGGAATTAGGGCCATGAGTAACGACTTACATATATGTAAACTCCGCAAGGAATGTTGATATCTACGTGTTTCTCTAGATGAACGATTTGTTTGCGATATGTTGCTTCTACCACAGTGTCAATCACAGTTCTGCAATAAATTGGTGAGCGATAGCGGCAACTTTGGGCGATTTTGACAGCCATCGAATCCAGAGTGGAAAGTTGAACTTGGAGGTACTCAGTATGCAGGAGATATAGATATAGATTCCTTTGCTATTCCTATTTCTTCTTCAAAACTAACACCAAACTAGACTCACTTGAAAAGGTAATAATATCAAATAGAGATAAAGATATATAGTGCAGGAATATAATCTCTTCAATTCATTATGTGCACTATCAAATACGGGTAGGTAAGAAAGAGAATTTGATTACCAAGTAATATGCATATATGCAGGTGGTACATAATTTTTTTCCCTTGGGATTATTAATGCCAGTAGATTAAGCCTGAATAAGACAAGAATAGTTTGGACTGATGGTATCTCACAATCAACAGTCAACCAGATGGTCGTACTCTGTCGTCTCTGTTCTTAAGACTGTCCTATCAATTGAATCTTTTAATTGCTATATAATTCAATAGAAGAACGTTACACAATATTAGACCCTTACAACAGGACTGCAAAAGAATTTAGAACCTCCTATCTCTATCGAAAATATCTCACTTCCGTATCTACTTTTCCAGCAGAAGAGCAATTCCGATCAAATAACTAATTATAGATCAATATTGGTAGAAATCGTTGTATTTATCTTTACCTCAACACCTTCCCACTACGAACGCCATTCTATCTAAAAATAGGCGAGAGGTCAGTCCCCGGATACAACTTTCTAATATGCTAAATAATTATCCACGCAACAGAGAATAGACTAAGTCTTGGAAAATTCGGTTTAAGACCCTCAAAGATGTAAGTCAGCTTTTACAAGGTAAGCGAGAAAAAAATTTTTGGGCAAATAAAAGAGTCATTTTGCTACAATTAGAACCTACAAGACATCAAATGCAGTCTATCGACCAACAATGACATGTTGCTAATTAATAATTATCACCACCTTATGGGTTTCCAAATGGTATGATAGATAGCAAGTTGCAAATTTCAAATTTCAATTTCAAAGCCCGAGGGTTTTATTTGAAAAATACTTTTCATTGCGGTTTTTTCTGCAGAGCATCTTTAGTTGCTCAAAGAGATGCTAAATCAAGATCATAGATCAAAAGTCATCAAGATCGTGTCATGGATATAAAAACGTTAACTAGAAAGATTATACAAACAGATGGTTCTATAGATTTAAGATTACCAGAAATGGATATCCCCAATAATACAAATAGTTTAAATTTTGGGAAATGAACTCATTTCAACTCGTTTCGTATTCAAATATTTATGCTGTCATTTCTGGCCAGTTGACAAATTATTTTTCAAATGGTGTGCACTGTTGCACTGTTAAAGCCAATTTAGAGAGATTTAGGTGACCCCTATTTTAATTTTGTGTGATTTTTTGTCTATACGCATCGGCTTACCTGCAGACTGCCAAGTTTACCAACTTCCCCTAACTGTCAAAGGGCAGAGAAAAAAAGATGGTTGGGAAGGTTGAATTAGAACAATGCAGCAGCCATTTGGGAAAGATTAGCATGGAAAATTGGTGTTGATGACAGCACCTTGAAGAGATGGAGGAATAGATAACAAGGGGTGAAATAAAGAAGAAAAAAAAAATTTTAAGTAAAAGATTAGAAATTCTCAAGCCATTATAAGCTTTTCAATGCAGTTGTAGTGTCACTCCAGACTTGAAACTGGCGTATCGAAGACATATAACTATCAGGAGTAGGTGTAGGAGTAGAGTAGAGTAAAAGAGAAAGAGCAGCGAGTTTTTGGATGATCGAGACATATTTTAAACTTAAACTGGGGGTGTGTACACAATGCTCAGCTTCACACAATACTCAGCTCCACACAATACTCAGCTCCACTCCTCAGCTCAAACCTTCAGCCCAAACGCTAAATACCCCTGACTGAGTTTCTTCATTGGCTGATATTCCCTTTCCCCTATAACTCCTAAATCCTTTCACATTGGTCACTGTTAATTATGAAACATCAACCATGAAAAATATTTCTCTCTCCAAAAATCTATCATCAGGCTCTTACAATTATCCATTTTTGGCTAAACAAATGACGGCTATCGCTATTGTAAGCCTCTTGTGTCCTCAATTTTTTTTTCGTTAATTGCCCGTGCTGGACTACGCAAACCTGAACATTTCTTTTTCTTTCGAGTATAATAGTCGCACTGCCCCCCCCTCTCTCTACAACTGCCAACAATTCTGTCTCTCCTTTCAATTTATTCTTTTATTTTGGAGTTTCATCCCTTTATATCTATACTTAAACTCCCACGTTATCTGTTGCCAGTTTTTTTGGTTTAAACTCTTTTGAATTTTCTCCTCATTCAACTGTTCTTGTTTAACTAATCCTTAGTTAATTATTCATTGCTGACATCTCCAACTGTACTGCATCCAACACCCCTATAACGGATATTCACATCCCCCTACAAAAAAACACGCTCCAGAATTTTGGTGTCTCCAGTTTGTTTATTTTCGTTTACTCCTTTCATATTCTCCGTCATATCCTTAGGATATCTTCGTTCAATATTTTCAACATTCGTCACATAGAAACACTGCTAAGCAAATCCAAGCATCAATAATAGAGTTTTTTCCCCGTCTTCTTATTGCATTACAAACTCACCACTGCATAGCCAACTTTAGATAATCAGCCAGTTTTTTTTTGCTTGTTCATTCGTCCATCCATTCATCCATCAACTTTGTCGTTATCTGCTTGCTTCATAATCGTTTTCTCTTTTAGAGTACCGCTTTTAAAAAACCTCTTTTGATTAATTATTCCATTCTCATACTTTTGATCTCTTCAAAGCGAGTTTCCCAACTTCACATACACAATCAGACAACCACACAGCAATGAGAAAAGAAGTCAAATATATCATATCTGCTCATGTATTACTAGTTATCTTTCTTGTTTACCAAACTTTTGATTTGATAACGTTGCTTTATGATGATTCTTTCCCAGATGCCTTTGTTGACGTTGAACTCAACCCTCCTTCAGGGGCCTTAGAAAAACCAGCTATCATCCCCAAGATTATCCATCAAACTTACAAGACAACCGACATCCCAGAAATTTGGAAAGCTGGTCAACAAGCTTGTGTAGATTTACACCCAGATTATCAATACATCTTATGGACTGATGAAATGGCAAGAGACTTTATCTCTCAAGAATATCCATGGTTTTTGAAAAATTGGGATTCCTACAAATATCCAATTCAAAGAGCTGATGCTATTAGATATTTTGCTCTTGTTTCTTATGGAGGAGTTTATATAGATTTAGACGACGGTTGTGAACGTCGTTTGGATCCTCTCTTGACAGTTCCTGCTTTTGTTCGTAAAACAATTCCAACTGGTATTTCCAATGATGTTATGGGATCTGTTCCCCGTCATCCATTCTTTTTGAAAGTTCTTGATTCTTTGGAAAAGTATAATCGTAATTGGCTTGTTCCTTATATTACTATTATGTATTCAACTGGCCCACTTTTCTTATCAGTTATGTGGAAACAATATAAGAGATGGGGACTTCCTGAATGTGGAAGAATCAAGATTTTGTTTCCTGATGATTATAAAACCCATCCATACTCATTCTTTGCCATTGCTCCAGGTTCTTCATGGCATTTAGATGATGCAAAGTTCATTAAGTCTTTAGGCCATCATATTGGGTTAGCAGTGGTTGGTGGTTTCCTTATCGCAGCAGTTATTTTATTTTTGGAATATCTCCTTTACACTTTTATGATCTCCAACACCAGCAAAAAATTAGGAAAGAAATTGAAGTTTTATTTCTGTTTTTGGAACTGGAATGTCATCAGGGCCAATTCCAATGCTGCAATCAAAAGAAGAGAAAGAAAAGATTCAAACTTGCCGGTGAATATTGACATTGAAAAATATGACCAAGCAACTGTTGAAGAAGTTTAAAGAATTCCTGCTCGTAACTGTTATTCATGTCTTTTAGATGCTTTTTAGTATCAAAGGGAGAACTCCCATCGACAATTAAATTTGTCAACTAATGTATCCACTGTTGGTCGTGGAGATATTATCATTACACCTCGTGAGTGTTACCACATCCACCTTAGGTATGAACTGTATTATAGAATCTCTGTACAAAGTACATTGATAATCAAATGACATTCAACGATTACTAGCAATTTGTAGTTGTGCATGGAAGCAGCCTCTAACGCTTTGATGCTTTTGTAGTTGCAAGTAGGTACACATATATGGATTCACAACTCGGAGATGACAACTTATGTTCAAATGCTGGGTGTACCCACTGATCATACTGTCTTTCTAATATGGTTCTATCAAGGACTACTCCCATGAATTTGAGAAAGTTGATTCCTTCGCTATGCGAACGTTGAAAAGTTTCTGAGCACCCGCTGGTGAAAAGTTCCTTAGTTGCCAGTGAAAAATCAATCTTCAATCATGAAAAGCTTCAAATATTCATCTCCAAAGCCTTATAATCTGAAGTACACAGAATACTTGATTAGACTTTATTTCATTGAATTACGATTGGACTTGCAATTTTATCCCCAGTAATATTCTGAAACCACTGATATACTGGCATCTTTTGGGTGAAAAGTTTCACATCCCTTCTCATATCAGCATCTCTTGTAAGTTCGCAAAACGCTATGCTGACGCTAAGTAGCGGATACCATTTTTTCCAAAATTCCAAAATTCTGTTCAAATGGAAAGAAACATAACAAAATATTATTGTTTCAGTAGCCTCTGTTGTTACCAATTCAAGTTAAATAGCAACGAAGAGGTGGAGAATATATATTGTATATCATGATGGGGTCACTCTGCTGGTTCTGGAACTGTCGGTAGCTCTGGAAAAGATATCAAACAATTAGGGCCATTTTGGGCCTCTTTTTTTGCGGCGCAACCTTGCGGCTTGACTGGAAAATCACCTTTAAACTCCAAATTCAGGGATGTCTGGATGTAATTACCTTGCTTGATTGGGAAACATCTCCGTGGTGATTTGCTTTAGCACTAATTAAGTTGGATGGCTGAGGAGTTGGTAAGATGTAGCAATATAACGCAATATGTAAGGTAAACTAGTACTTGTGTTTATAGGAATCAGGGTTTATAGGTTCAAGGGTTGTGTGAGAAAAACATGACTTTATTGCTACAGAAACATCAATATGTATCGGTGTTTGGGTGCAACCAGGAACTGAAAGCAAACTTGTTTTGTTCAAAGTAAATATAAGGTGTATGGATGTGAAATTTATAGGGCTGGAATTGTAAGAGGAGGGTGTGAAATTGTCTTATCTCAACTACTGGATGGTTACAAAGAATAAGGTGACACTTGTTTGGCAGACTTCCCTACATCCTTGAGTTACTAGTGAAAACGAAGGTGAAAGTTTTAGAGTTTAAATCGTAACACTTTAGCTTAATTGTTGCCACAAATTTAGTCATCGCAACTCAGCTGGAAAGCTTGAATTTCCACCTTTGAATACTCTTCCTAAACACAAGATGCACTTTGTAGATAGCCTAGACTTATCGTCACTAGATGGATAAATAGTAAGTTTTTACATCCTTGAACTGTCATGAAACAAATTTTGGTCCACTTGTTCTTCGATGACTTTGGGCAATTGATTAAATGAATAGCAGCCATATTATTAGTGCCATGCATTAGAGGTGCTGCATATAATAGCAACATGTTAAGTGTGAGTGTTACACTGGTAGATAGAATGTTGCAGCCCGTAAAAGGATCCCACTCCATGAGTTTCTATTGTATGGCTAGTCTAGGCAAAATAAAATGTACATTTAGATTTTTCTCTTTGTTTATAGTTTGAAAATTAAATAAAATTCATGTTCATTTATACTTTGAATTTGACAGTTACTGCCTGAAAATTTGCGATAATTTATGCATTGTTTTGGCCCAATCGACAATGAACTTAGTATATATCTGACCAGAAGAACTTTCACTATAACTTTGGATTAAGAATGTGGAAAGATCCTGAGGCTTTCACAAATAATTGCAAAATAGTACTATATTTTATAAAAATCTTTTCTTCAAAAAAGAATTCACTTCATGGAATATCCATGCCAGAAGGCTTTTCGCAGCCATTCATAGGAATTGAGCTATTGCTGTGAAACACCCATATAACATCCAATTCCACGAGAGTTCAAATTCATTAGGAGATCAGTCAATTATTTGCTTCATAATCTGATATATGAAACGCCTTTATTTGAAAATTTTTAACATAAAGTAGTATCGAAGAACCCAGTTCTCTTGTACATCCATACACCCATACGTTGCTCTCATCTCACTACAAACTTCGTTTCAACTTTTCTACAGATTGAATTTCCTTTTTCAAGTATATATCAATGCTATGAAAATCTCTATTAAAATGTCCAATAAGATGTCCATCTTCACCTAGATGCCTCAGACTCTAACATCTTCATATTCATGCGAACATACCTCTCCTTCTCGTCTTTTTGGAGCAAATGTTTAACTTTATCAGTTAATTCTTCAGCAATAACAAATGCACGGCGTGATAAATCCATTAGTATGGTGGCATCAATTGGAAGTCCTCCACTCTTTGAAATTTGAATCAATTCTCTGTTCTTATTGATTGTAATCACCAACACTCCATCTCTAAGTAATTCTTCTTGTCTAGTAGCATCAATAATCGAGATCTCTTCATTCAGAGTACCTTTGATGTTTTCTTCTACTCCTGCTGGATTATAGAACAGAAACGATACACAAATTGGAACGTGTAGTATAGAAAGTGGTACTGGTTGTCTTTCGTCTATACTGTGGACCACTATATTATCACTGGCTCCTCCTGTAGTTGTATTTCCACCTTCTACTCCACCTCCTACTGAGATATCAGGTTTCTTGAAATGTTGTAAAGCAGTCATTACTCCCAAACACGATGCGTCGATTAATCCTCCGTCAAAATTCAAAAAATGAATATCGGCTCTGATCAGCCATACCTTTGCACCAGCTACTATACAAAGAGATTCCAAATCCAATGCATTTGATCTACGGATCGCTTTTTCTATTAATCTGGAAATCAACACTTCGTCATCAGAGTTTCTACCATTTTCAAACGACGGAGAAGCCATTGGTGATATTTCAGTACTGATAGTGAAGAGCCCTTCAAATGGCCTATCTTCGTAAGGTTGAGTGATTTCAGCAGAGATTCTAACTGCTAATTTAGTGAGCCCCCACTCTATTTCTACCGATCCATATTGTTCAGAAAGAGTAATTTTAGGAGTACGTATTTGGTAAAGTCCTCTACCATCAGTACGAATTCCTAGTTTTAGGGCTTCACTTATGAAATGTTGTTCATTAGTTGAAAGCTCTTCTTTGACCATTGTGGGATTATTGGATGGGATTATTGGATGGGATTATTGGATGAGTTTATTGATGTACCTATGAGATATCGTACACTTTATATGTATTTGGGTTCTTTTTGTGAATGCAACAGAAAGCTGGATATACTGATAATTCAGGATAGCTCTATGTTGAATCAATCGACAATCTAGTAGTAAATACACAGCAATCTAGTATCAAATAAACAACAATCTAGTACACAACAATTTTTCACTTGGTTTCGTATTTGGCCTTTAGTCAGTTTAGGATCTGTTCTTGACTTGGTAGACAATTATAATACTTTCAAGTCTTGCAGTTTTCCTTAAAATTTTTCCAAATAACTTAATCAATATATCTCTATGTATGAGCTAAAATCTCAACTGTGTATGCTTATCTATCAGCTTGAACTCTACTTCTCTGAAGCCATCTCATCGAAGTAATCTCCATAGAGCACTTTGCTCGTGGATGGATGGTTGACCGAGTGCGAAAATTTCGGTGGAGAGGTTAAATACAGGCATAGCAACCATATACACACCATCATCAACGACCAAGTTTCCAATTCATAAACCTCCAATAGGTTTGTCATATTTTGCCACACAAGATTCCTTTGAACTCGAACTATCGCTACGTTTTACGTTGATAATTGTCAATTATCACATTTTGAAGAACCAGATTTAGGAAAAGGAACTTCTTATATTATCTCATCTGGTAGAGCAAACATGTTATCGTATAGAGCTGGAACTAGAGCCTTGATTGGTGGACGTGCTAGAGTGCTTGGCCATGGCTCAAGTAGAATATTACCAAGTATAACAAGAATTGGTTTAATTAGATCACTTTCTTCTAATTTATCTCCTTCTGGATTTCAACCATCTTTATCATTTTTTCAACGTGAACGTCTTCCCACCAATACTGTCATTCGGTTTGTACCTCAACAAACTGCTTGGATTGTGGAAAGAATGGGGAAATTTCACAGAATCTTACCTCCAGGAATTGCATTTTTAATACCAATACTTGATAAGATCACTTATGTTCAATCACTTAAAGAATCAGCGATTGAAATTCCTTCTCAAAACGCAATTACTGCTGATAATGTATCTTTAGAACTTGACGGTATTCTTTACATTAAGGTCATTGATCCATACAAGGCATCGTACGGTGTTCAAGATTTTCAATTCGCTATTAGTCAATTGGCACAAACTACCATGAGATCTGAAATTGGTTCCCTTAGTTTGGATTCTGTTTTAAAAGAAAGACAACAACTTAACCATAACATTAATAAGGCAATCAATGAAGCTGCTAAAGATCACTGGGGTGTAGAATGTCTTAGATACGAAATTAGAGATATTCATCCTCCTCAAAATGTATTGGATGCTATGCATAGACAAGTTAGTGCCGAAAGATCAAAGAGAGCTGAAATTTTAGAATCTGAAGGTACTCGTCAATCTCGTATCAATATTGCCGAGGGTGAAAAGCAATCAGTAATTTTATCTTCAGAAGCCAGCAAGCAGCAACAAATTAATGACGCTCAAGGGGAAGCTGAATCAATTTTATTAAAGGCTACTGCTACTGCAGAAGGTTTGAAGAAAATTGCCGTTGCTATAAGAGATACTCCAGGTGGAGAAAAGGCAGTGGCTCTTCAAGTAGCTCAAGAATATGTCAAAGAATTCGGAAAACTTGCCAAGGAATCAAATACAGTAGTGATTCCTTCCAATTTAGGTGATATGGGTAACTGGATGGCTAGTGGGATGTCAATATATCAAAATTTGAACAAAACTATCAATAAGAATGATACTGACAAGTCTTGAACTAATACCACTATCTGAAATACTCCATGGTACTCCGTTTGGTATATATGTACAACCTGTTTATAGTAAAGTACCTTTGATTTGTATTTGAGTCTATGGAAACTATATAATGTAGTGACTAGAGGAGGTTTATTCAAGCTTTTTTGAAGAAACCATCAAGAGCGCCTTTCCCCACGGCAACTTTTTTAGCCTTTGGCTTTTTCTTGACATCAACTTTCTTTTTATTTTTCATAGCCTTCGCAGTAGTTGACACCACAGCGTTCATATTTTGTTCTACCATAGCAGCGTCTTTCTTATGTTGGTGGAGCATAGTCAAGTAGTCGTCAAGCTTCGTAAAGTCATATTTTATTGTTTGTTTTAGTTTCTGGGTGACTTCTGTAGTACAATAAGATGTCGTTATAAAGTCTAAGCTTTCTCTTTTAGTAGCAAGTCTGAAAATATCAGATGGAATCTTTTCAAGTTCTCCAGGTCCATAAAGCTTAGATCTTATTGAACCAACGAGTTGCAAGTTTTCTGAGTCTGGAAGAAGGAGATGGGCAGCCATTTCAGACACCTTTCTATCAAGGTACTCAATGGTCTTTTGGTGACTGTATTTATAGAATATTTCGTCATTTTCTGTGATCATTTCACAAATTAACGGAAGAGCTTTAGGGTACAAAATAGCTAACTGGTGGGCCCAATTATTTTGATCGGTTCCATTTTCTTGGGTGGATCCCTTGGAGCTACCAGTTTCCTCTCCTAAAGTGTCTATAAAGTCTTCAAGGGTAATGAACCTTGTACTGAAATGTGGACGGCTACTGAGTAGAGATATCAAAAGATACACTATATTGAACTTACTGGTCACTACTATATTGGGAGATTGTATTATGTGACCAGATTCTTGTGGCAAAACAGAAGGATTCAGGGACTCAAATATCCAAGATTTAACAACATTGGCAGTTTTAGGAAGTACTATAGTCCTGTTATTGTTGATGTCATCCAGAGTTGTTCCTGTGACTTCTCGAAGTTCGTAGAGGTTCTCGTTATCAAACAAGAACGTGTTGGAGACATTCAAAAAAGCAGGATTTGGAAGGGTGACAAGTGTGAATGAGATGGAACACTTCGGAAGTACCAATATTTTGGTACTAGAATCGACATGCATTGGACGGCCTGTAATTGAAATGCTGAAGCTGGGCTTATCAAGTAAAAGACCATCAATGAACTTTGATAAGATTGAAATGATCTGAAAAATCATTTTGAGAAACGCGTGCGGATAATGCAAAGAAGAGCTACAATGAGTGCTGCAATGCAAAGAAGAGCTACAATGAGTGCTGCAATGCATTCAACTGCAAATGCTATGGAAGTATAAATCGCTCCATATGCAATGCATCCTTCATTAAATCATTATTTTTCATAAAACTCTATTTGCCCAGCTATAAATTACGTGTGCATTAAATACATCGACCTTTGCTTGCTCTTTTTGAGCATGAAGTCTCAAAATTTAAGAACTCAATACTTGAGCTTACGATAGGATTCTAGAAAGAATACCAACAATAAGGAAACCTAATGGAAGTAATTTCGCTTTCATCTACATCAGAATACAAAGACTGTTAAAATAAATAAATAAATAAATATATAAGTTACTATTTAACTTTTGACCTCATAAGCCTACCCAATTTTGAATCAATTCTTTCACTGCCCCAATACTAGCCATGATCACCATAACAGTACCAAAAACACTGAAACTCAAGGAACTCATCAGCGCAGCTCTAGGATCCACATTTAATAAATGTGCAGTTGCAATGGCACCACAGTTGATACCCAAACTAACCCCACGAGTTACGTAATCATTGGACTTCACTCTCAATAACTTGAAGAGCAGATCACCCACAAGAACTCCGCAGATTCCACTCAAAATAGTACACACAGCCATAAGAGACACAGAACCCTCAAGAGATGTTATGAGGGGAGTCCCTAAGGCCAATGTAACAGACCTTCCTATAAAACCAATCGACCTTTGGGCTGAAATTCCAATGTGGTAGCAGAATTGAGGATAACAAAAGAAAGTGAGCGCTATGGAGACAAGCAAAGGAGGCATAAGTACCCAGAAATTTTTCACAAAGTCTCTTCTGTGGGTAAACATTGGCAACAGCAATGAAACAATGGAAATATCCATTAAAGATGATAATAAATCTCCACATCCTGGCCACAAAGGTGTACCCGTAGGATCAGAAGCCAATTTGCCTATGATTTTACCACTTTGAGCCATGCTCTCTCTATTAAACAAATTTAGATACGTCTTTCCTGTCTTATAGTATTTCAAGTCTTCAATGAAACCCTTTGGCTGGCCGTGATGATATATTAACGAACCAATGAAGCAAACAAAAAGTATTTCTGCAGTCAGAATAAGGATTGGATGGGCAATCTTCTTCAATTGTGGCCATCTTTGAGGAACCAAGAGAGCAATATAGTATGAGAGAATAGTTATACCAAGATGGTATGGAAGAAATGTATGGATAGAAGTGATGTAGTACAATGGAAGGGAAACAATAAAAAGGACAAAATAAAGAATCCAATCTATGTAATTGGTTATGAAAATAGTGATTTTCTGTGAATTTGGAGCAAGTTCTGTCGAGAAACTGGAAGAGTTAGAAATGTGAGGTGTTACATTTGAGCTGTCTTTACCTCTTGTTTCTCTTGCAGATCTGTCAACTGTACGAGAGGTAGCAGCAGTGATCGAAGCGGACTCATTACCTAGGGATCCTTTCAAAGTCCCGGATACTGGAGTGTGGATATTTGAAGATGGAGATGGGCCACCTCTTAAGTAAACTTGTTCTGGCTGTGATACCAAGTCATTATCAAAAGGATTCTCCTCTCTTGATTCATGGACTATCTGTTCATTTTTAGAGGTGCTCTTCATAGAATGAAGGTCTATGGTAGTTATATCATCTCTCATGCTTGTAAATACTCCCCCAGTTGGACGTCGAGACAACATTTCGAGTTCTATACTTTCTTCCTCACTCAAGCTGTGGAGGTCGCTGGTTTCAAGTTTCAATAAACCTAAGCTGCGCAACACCCACTGCAAGCCAATGATCATATATACGTCAACGCAAAAGAGAAGCAAAAACCCAACCACGAACACTCCCGCTATTTTTAAACACTCAATGAATGAGATAGGATCTGAAAGGGGCAAGATTATAAATGAAGGAATAAAAAATACATTGATCCACTTCAAAGTAAAGTTCATTGGTGGTTTAATGATCGTCAAGTAACTTGTGAATAAGCTGGAGTTGACAGAGGCAACCTTCACCTTCCATGGAATGTTTCCAGAAATATTTGACAATAGGTTTAGGATACAAAGGAGCACCAAGTTTATTAACATACCAAGCACAGATGCTGGGAAGGTGATTTTAATAACATGGACAAGGAATTGGTTCAATCCATATAGAATTGTAAGAATGACAATTATTCCAACAGGAATAACAAGATATGAATGGAATAAATGGATTCTGGAGTAATACAATCCATACAATACACCTTGAAGGAGTTCCTTCGGAGTTAGTGATTTGAAGAAGTTTATGTATGACATAAAAGTGGAGCTGGAATGTTGCGGTTCGTGATTTTGATGTTGATGTTGATATAAGATCTCTTGAGACGATGTAACTTCTGGAGAGGGCCCAAGATCCTCGAGCTGTACTTGCAGTTGTTGCATTGGTGAGCTCAAGACGGTTTTATAGTCCTATGTGGGGGGATGAAGGGAGACGTGGGGTAAGCGCTATTTCAGTAGTTAAATACTGTCAAGATAAAATGCGAACTATGTGACTCTGGACTTGTATCAACCTGCAAAGATAAGATATATGGAGGAACGACAATTGAAATTTAACTGATTTGAACAGGCCAAGTTGATTTTTATAATTTCTTCAATTTGAGTTCCAACGCTACCTTCTGCATCTTAATTTAATTTCGTTTGTATTCTTTTTGGTATTATTTTTCTGCAAGGGGTGCCTATTCTAGCTTAAGGTTTGATCGCACAGGTATAACACCTCCGACGGCCCATCCGAGATCGATTCCGTTGACTCCCACTGCATGCAGCTAGTCTACAATCCGAGTCACAATATGAACAGTATACAAGTTTGTAAAATTTTATTAAAATACTCTATTTCTAGATGAATTCAATAAGAAGATAACTACATTAGAATACTAAATGATATTTATTCGATAAACAGCAAAAGTACCGAGGAGCACAACTAATAGCATTCTGATTATGTGGTACTCTCCTAATGTGTTTATATCCTTCTATCTATGATATGATGAAATGCTACTCCAAAGTTGGTAATAAGATGAGCATATACACCGAGCCAGTTATATTATCTCAACTGACAGCCCATTTTATAATTTATTTGTTGATTTTATTATTGATTTCCTTCCAATATCGAGTAAGTGAAGAAGGTTGGCCAGGCCAAGGTCTCCTTACAAATCCAAAGAACAAGTAAAGATCAATACCCACTCGATTTGAAACTCTAAATCATCAAGGACCTATCAACTAGCCTAATGCTGATGTTCAGATGCTTCAATCTCTTTCCTAAATTCTTCCTTTGCGTATCTTAATCCACAGTATCCACATGTACTGGCCTTAGGTTGATCCAAATTGATGAAAACTTTTGGATGACCTTGTAATGTGCTACCTTTGTTACCATCACAAACAGCAACATTGCCATGGGCGAGATATCTTACTGGTTCCTTTGCAATTAAATCTATACCAGCATAAGGTCTTGGTTGTTTTTCTAAATCCTTTTGAACAAATCTATGTGGGTGTTTGGCAATCACGTCAACTTTAGCCTCTTGAGAATGGGACCAAGGTAAGCTTCTGTTTGGAGCTTGTTGAGCAAGTGGGTTCTTTTCCAATTCTGTTTTGGTTAATCCTGTACTAGAAGTGGTTGAGTTAAGACGTGCAAAAAGACGAATACTTAAGGAGCTTCTGCTCACTATTCTGGAGGACAACATTTTGATGCTTTGAAATATATTTAATAAGAAAGTGAATGAACGAATATGGTTTTTCAATTACTACAATCGTTACTCTATCAGAAACCAATCTTTCCGTACGTTTGGTTCCAATATATTCTTTCTTGTAATGGTATTGTTAGCGCAGTAAGTCAACTTTCAAATATTTTGATTGGCCAAGTTAATTCTGGGACGGTACACGTCCAATTTTATAAAGTTACAATATATGCAGGAATTTAGAACAGACTTCAGACAGACATCAGACAGACTTCAGACAGACATCAGACAGACTTCAGACAGACTTCAGACAGACTTCAATATTTAGCCAAATGATAAGAACTACATTTTACGGCGGAGCACAGCCTGATAATTTTGCATGTTTTTCTAAGTCCTGAGAACTCCGTCGTATTGTAGAGCAGACAGATATCATGCTGGACATTGGGGTCTGAGATGATGACGTATGCCATCTTGTATCAATACGAATCATTACACAAGCAGTTGTAATTGTATATATTCAGTAGAGAAAAAAATAAACGAGAGAGGTTGTATCCAGAAATAAAAAGAAACCGATGACATCAAAGGAAAGTAATTAAAACACTCTTCATAAAAGGAGAGCTCTTTGACATGAGGCATACAACATAAGCACATGAAAATAGCATAAAAGCAAAACAAACAAATAATGGCGAACAATGGAGAAATAAGTGGGAATATATAGGTGCAATTCAAATAGACTGGATAATAGAAGGTCTCTTAATATATAGGAACCTTTTGAGTTTCAATTTTTTGAAAATCATTTTTTATAATATTAGGAGGAACTTAGGAGATTTGGACAAAATCAAAGTAGGTCACTAATAGAAATTTTGAAATTCTTCATAGAATGGTTCCAATCTTCCTACCAGCATATTTACCTTGAGCTATTCCAATTTCAAGCACAGTTTAACAAACTTCAAACTTGATCGAAATAATCTATAGTTTTTTGTTTTCTTTTTTAGCCATATCCCACTCCCAACTCTCCAACAATAAAATGCACAAACATATCAAGAGACATCTTCAAACACCTTTTCTATTTTCTCTTTCTGATCTCAAAATTTTCGTCAACCTACGATCCCCTCAGCTGTACCACACCATACCTTTAAACATGCAGATTATAAAACAACACACTTCTTCTTCTTTTCCTTCTTTTCCTTTGTTCTTAAAGAAGCTCTAGTGGCAGCTTCAAAGACTTCTCTGACACCTTCACCAGTTCTAGCAGAACATTCCAAATAGTTAGAAGCACCAATCTTTTGAGCAACAGCTTGTCCATCAGAAGATGATACTGGTTGTTGTTGTTGTTGTCTTAATTGCTCAATAGTATGAGGGTCTTGTCTTAAATCAGATTTACATCCAACTAAGATAATTGGTACACCTTGACAGAAGTGAAGAACTTCAGAAATCCATTTTTCTTGAACATTATCTAAGGAATCTGGAGAATCTACTGAGAAACAAATCAAAATAACATTAGAATCTGGATAAGATAACGGTCTTAATCTGTCATAATCTTCTTGACCAGCGGTATCCCAAAGAGCCAATTCAACCTTTCTGCCATCCACTTCAACATCTGCTACGTAGTTTTCAAAAACGGTAGGAACATATACTTCTGGGAAAGTACCCTTGGAGAAGACAATCAAAAGACAAGTCTTACCACAGGCACCATCACCAACAATGACTAATTTTCTACGGATTTCTGCTGGAGGAGGAGCCATTGTGAACTATTGTTAGTATGTAAAGCAAAAAAAAAAATTAAACAGGTTATCCAAGGGGTATTTGAAGAGGCAAAGATTTAAACTTTGAATCTGGGTTAGCCTGTTCACCAGAAATTGATACAAAATGGGTAAGGAATCACTGACAGTCTGACGGAAACAAATTTGAAGTAAAATCTGAAAACAAAGTGGGCTTTAATTCAATTTCAATCCTTCAAAGGTGTCGTCTGTAAAACTCCTGAATTTTCATTTTCGGAAGAGCTCAGCATTTATACTATTCGAAGAGTGTCTATTGCTCTTCAGTCGATTTCGGACTGGGAAAAAGAAAGCTGAAGATGCCAGCGACTTTAGCACCAACCTGAGCGGCATACTTGAACAAGGCAAAAAAAAAAAATAATTTATCCATCATCAGATTTCCAGCATTTATGGTGAAGTCTAGACTATTCAGTATTGAAGGAAAACATAAAGTCAACAACAAAGATTAAACAAAGAATTCACAGCATTATTAACTCCCAAAACTATGCCGTAGTGAAATAGTATCACCATCCGTTTTGTAGTCCAATTTCTTGATCCATTTATTCTTCTTATGATTGCCCCCTCCCCCCCTGAACAAGAAAATCACAATTCTCACCTCTGAGAGCACGAGAACAACTATCACCCTCAATGATTCAAATCGCTGCCATATCCAGAGACTGATACGGTTGATTCCTTCCCTCTGCTTCTTATCTTTGATACTTACTTGTAGCTTTACAGAATTATAAAGTCAAAAACGATATGTTTAATGAACAACCAAAATCGAATCAAATCAAAAATCCTTCATTCCTTTTGTTTACAAACTTGAGAATTTTTTTGTCCACCTGCCAATTGCTAACCTGCAAATTATATACAGGTACATGGAGGTGAATCTTATTTTTGGCGCGATATTGTTAGAGACCTTGTCACTTAAAGTGTAAAGTATGGGGCGCGGGTTACATTAAGGTAGTCCAAAGGGGAAAAACGATAGCGAGAAAATCGTGAATTCGTGTGAACTGGGCGAACCCGCATCTACCAGACGAGACAAGAGACAAAGACAACGACAAAGATGGGACGAGGCTGAGGAATTTTGAATATTGAGGCCCAGACTAACCTAAACCAAACCCAAGATTTCTTTTGAAATCTAATAATAACCTTTGATCAATTAAGTCAAATGAAGAGAATGTGGGAACCTTACTTAGCGGGTGCAATTTACTAAGCAATCCAAATTGATAATCACCATGGATTATCAAACTAACTTGTCATGGTTACCGTTGAATACATTTACGAAGCTATGTCTACGAACCCTGTAACACTGAAAGAGAGGAGTGTTTCGGTTGGATATTTTGCAGTTTCAGTACCTCACTACATTTTCTAGTTCAGCAACTCAGAGTCCTGCACTTGAATTGTTGCTATTTGCATTACATGCAGTACATATAATTAGTATCGATTGGTATCTATATTATAGACTTCTAGCTAGTATACACAGCAGGCTATTGAATAAATGTGCCCTTGGAAATGTGAACATGACTGCCTTAGAGTTACACAAATCGTATCCCAGCAAATTTATTCTCACGAAATCAAATGACAATTATGCTATTGAACTAACAAGGTCAAACTTGGTTCCAATCCTTTTGACAGAGTCTTGTTGTGCACATAGAGCTGCTAAATTGTCTTACAACTACATCGATTGATCACGTGCTGTATACATTGATGTTCAGACTTTCGGCCGAAGTAGCACCTCCACAAGGGTCTGGTTCACACATTCATTCTGATTCTAACAAGATGTTTTAGGGGTAAGACAGAATGTAGCAAATATAATGGGATTGAAACCAACTAAGTTTCTACCAATCATTACTCCTAGTGTATACTTTACTGCTGCGCTGTTGAGTATCTGTTTTTAAGTATCCGTTATTATGTATTGGTTAATTACTTATTGTTTTGTTGTAGTTTACTGTATTACCATCTGCTACATGAATATGAACTATATACCTTTTTCTGTACTATTATGTATTGTGTTAGTACGGATCATGATTCTATGCTCTTGTATTGCTCTATCATTAAAAATACATTACCACTAGTTCACCAGTTATTGGTCAGATATATTCTATCGATTCCCAATCAAACTCTTTTTCAGCTACTAGTAAATTAAACCCTCTATGAATCCTTTGATGGACTCAGTGAAGAATGATTTTTGCCATCTTCTCCAGTCTTCTTTACCTTTCTGGCAGGTAATACTTCATCAAATGCTTTCTTCCAGTTCTTTCCTTCCTCGAACCATTTGCACAATAATTCATATACATGAGATGTTGCCAAAACATGCCTGCCGTTCAACTCTATATACTTATCTATTGGCAATTTTCTCACTCTTAAGCCCAATTCTTTGGCTTTAGTTACACACAAATTCTTGTGTCTATTTTTATCAACTATACCTCCAATTATGTAGGTGTACCCATCCTCAAGTTCCTCAATAACTTCGTCAGTGTCAGCAGTAAGATAAATGTACTTAGACCGTTCTTCAGGATCCTTTGATAAGATGTCGTCCAATTTATCGTTCTCAATGAATTCCATATTGGTCCAGTGCACATATTGTGACACTGCAGTTGTGAAACGATGTTTCAAGTTCTTGTTGAACGACAGAATCTTTAATGGAACCTCATAGTCACAATGTCTCTTTGCTGAATAGGCTCGAGAGATTTGGTTAGACATGGATACAATCTCTTTGCTGTTCATTAATTCATCAAATTCACAATCCATGATCACATTGATATTACTTGGGATTTGAGAAGCAGGGATTTGTTTTTTTTTCAATTGATGATAAGTTGAGTCTGTTGCTATTGAAGTAGCTGTAGACTCCTTTCTACGTATTTTGGCAGCTTTTCGCTTTTCACGTTTAACTTCCTTGTACTTTTCTTTGGTTTCTTCCCATCTCTTCTGCTTTTGAAGCTTCTTCCACTGATTCTTTGACATCCCATCAGGGATGACAGGTTTATTTTGCCCTGAAGGCTCCTCCAAACTCTTAGTCTCTAAAGCCTGTTTCTTTAAGGAGGGACCTTCTTGTGTAGTATCGGAACTTCCACTGTCTAACTTTCTAGTTCCACCTGAGATCGGAACTTGATCGGAACCACTTGATATTGACAGACTGGTTTCGTTTCCAACTTTCAATCCACCTTCTTTAACTTTATGGTCAATACTGTCATTGCTGCTCTGGTCTACTGCCGTTACTATATCCAGTTCTCCGGCAACTGGTGCTTCAATGCTAACCATATTCAATCGGTTTCGGAACATTCAACTTCCGTATCAAAGCTCCATCTCTGATTTTCTTCAAGTCTCTCGATGGAAAATTGACACAAAGTGGTATCTTTATTTATGTGCAGGAAACACAACTAATTTTTCCGTCTTAAATCCGTCATCACTAATTATGCAATTAGTTGACCTAATCAATAATTGAAAGGCAAGATAGATCTCAGAGGATCCACAAATTGGTTGCTCTCAATGAAGCAATACCTCTGAGAATTCAGAAAGTATAAATAGAGCTCCAATTGCTGTTGCATCCACTTTGTTTAGCTATAAAAGTTTCAATAAGATATTGCCCAACCAAATATCTAACTACTTAAACCAATTCCAATTGGAACCCGCTATATACACTACAAATATGTCAATCCCAATCAAAGATAAGCTTAGTTATGGAACCATGAGTTTAACTTGGGTTCCAAACCCAAAACCTCTTGAGGTATCAGCCAAAACCATTGATCATGTGGTTTCCAAGTATGGCGTTAAGTTTCTCAATGGTGGAGAACTTTACGGAGCTGATCGTCTTAACCTTCAACTTTTCAAGTTGTTCTTAGAAACTACAAAAGTTCCAACTGAGGAGTTGATCATTTCTATCAAAGGAGGGGTTGACTTGACTAACTTGACTCCTCATGGTGATAGAGTATTTGTTCATCAATCAATCGATAGTATCATCTCATTTTTCCCACCAGTTGGTGACTCCAAAAGACCAAAGATTCTTTATGAACAGGCTAGAGTAGATCCTACTGTACCATACGCTGACACAATTAAATACATCAAGGAATACCTTGATGCTGGTAAAATTGATGGAATTTCCCTTTCTGAAGTTGGAGCAAAATCAATTGCCACTGCTGCTGAAATTGCTCCTATATCTGCTGTTGAAGTTGAATTTTCTCTTTTCACTCAAGACATTGTTGCTAATGGGGTCTTAGAAGAATGCTCAAAAAGAAATATTCCAATTATTGCTTATTCTCCACTTAGTAGAGGACTTCTTACTGATCATGTGGTAGAAAATTCAGACTCTTTTCTTGACAATCTCCCTGAAGGTGATATCAGAACAAGATTTGAAAGATTTCATCCAGAAAACTTCGACTCAAATGTAAAACTTCTTAAGGAACTTTATGATTTTGCTCACAATAAAAAGAATACTTCCTTAGAAGCTTTAGCCTTGTCTTGGATTATATCTATTTCTGGAAGAACTGGCTTCCAAAATATCGAGAAGATTTGTCCAATTATTCCAATTCCAAGTGGAAGTACTCCTGAAAAGATAGATAAGAACTTTGGACATTTAGTTGAACTCAATGAACAAGACTTGAAGGATATTGAGGCTATCACTCTGAATCATAAAGTTCAAGGTTTAAGATATAATAAAGCTATTGAAGCTCATTTGTTTGCCTAAGTTTATTCACTTCTCTTATTTAGTGTGTGCCGTTGAGAGCCTTGTAAAAATTTACATGAATATCATACAAAACATATGGAACCAGACTTGTAGAGACTGTGTGAAAGTTATTTTATTAAATCACTAATTCATGCGTTCTGGCATTTCATTTACATAATATTCACTTCTCGATAATATATCAATTATTTAATTTCACCTCAAGCACAGCAATACATTTGGGCAGCAATTTGGCATAATCGTCTTAAAGGATCAATAGAACCTCTATGCATGTTTGGGTCATTAATTGAAAACAACTGATAGCAAGTGACTCACAAATAATAATCTAGTGGATGCCTGCTCAAGATATCGGAAGCCAAGTCTGTTTCAGAATAAAGGGAAGTTACTGGTCCTGATGGATTGAAATTATTTAAAAAGTCCATTTGGAATTCCGTTTGACCTGCATTAGGAACTCCAGTGTCGTTGCGCCCAATACCTGCATTACCGTTGAGTAGTTGTAAGTTGTCAATTTCAGGTTGGTATTTCATAGCAAGCATCAGCAACCACATTTGATCTATATCTTCATTTGGAAATTTGATTGAGTTGTTTGGAGAATCAATAGAAGAAATCTCTGAAGGGATTGAAAATTCTTTTGGAGTTGAAATGTTAACAAGGTCATTGTAATTAAAAATTTTGGTAAGAGTCTTTTCAATTGACTTTAATAATAGTGTAAATTCATCTAATTGGACATTTGTGAATTGAATGGTGCTTAACCTTTTAACTTTTGGGGCTAGTTTCTCATAGAATTCTTTTTTCGATAAATAATCAAATAAATATCCATGAGCTTTGGAAATTCTCCATGCATAATAATATCGACCTGATAACTTCCTGAAAGTATTAGTTAATAATTCACCACATTTGATAATAGAAATAAACAAAGATTTCATCTTCGTGAATTTCTTATTATACTTTATATCCTCTAATAAATTTATATGGTGTGCACTGGTTTCCATCAGAAACACAGCATAACCTATTCTAATAGCAAAGGAAACATTTAACTGGTTAACTTTATGTATAGCCAATTGCAAAACTGGATTCAACGTAAGTGGCCTCATACTATGCTTACCACATAATATATCATATGCGCTTGGTAATATGTAATATAACGATATGGAGTACATCTTTTTAGCATAATAGTATGAAAGTTCGTGATTCATTTTATCTTCATAGTAAAGATAAATGTGGTAAAATAGGGAAATTAATGCTCCCTTAATATAAAGAAAAATCTTTATCCTCATTCCTGAATAAGTCTTCAAAATATTATCGGTTCTGATGCCCTTGTATGGCCCATCAAAAGTGTCTTCACTACCTGCTTCTTTCTCAAGATAAGAAATTGCAGTACATAACTCCTTTAAGTTAGCTTTACCATTAACATTTAGTACTATGTCAACAATATTACTGATATCTTCTCTTCTCGTAATGAACCATCTAAATGTTTGTATCGTAGCTATCTCCATATCTAGTTTTAAAACATTAGCATTACCCTCTCTATAGAAGGGGGCTTTAGTATCATAGTGATCCTTAGATATAGAACGTTGGTTCCCGACACTCAAACAAGCAGTAATGTCTTCTCGTACCAAGAAGTACCACATTTTTCTTGCCAACAGATTCACTCTCTCATCTTTAAATTCATTAGGAAACTTATCTGGTTCTCTATTCAAGCCTAAGGTGTAAGCCATTTGAATTAAAATTGCAGTAGACACCCTTGAATCACCACCATCATGCCCGTCGCCTTCTTCTGGGGCATATATGTTATATAATCTTTGAAAGAAAAAACTTTGAAAAATTGTTAAGTTGGTAGTTCCGGCAGGCTCAAATCTATTCAAACAGAGCTTGGCAATCTTGATAAGCGATAAATTGATTGGATGATGCAATAAGTATTTCAAGTTTTGAGCTTCGGGCGATGGATCATTCGAAGTCATGTTCTTTTCATTTATAGCAATTCGATTATCAAATAACGAGAGAAATGTTAATCTTAAGACAATGAACAAAATACAAATGTTGGCCAAATCAAGTCTGTTTATGATTTGGATATTGTCGATTGGCTCATCTTCAAAACTCTCTTCACCAATAAGCTTAGCAATTTTCAATTTGAAATCAATTTCATCTATAAAGGGAATAAATGGATAAAGGTTATTGAAGAAATGTGCTATCAATAACCAAACAACTTTCCTTTTGGGTATGACAGCTTTGATATTCTCAATCAATTCCAACTCTGGGTCTATTTTTGCATCAAACAACGATTGCCCAAGAGTGATTATAGTTTGATCAAGCTTTGATGAATTTTCAAATTTAAATCGTTTGCTGCTTTTGAGATATGAGAAAGGAGCTATGACTTCAAATCCGTCAACAGCAAATGCCTTCTTTTTGAATTCCAAATCATTTTGTTCTTCATCTATTACTCTGCCTGGGGTAGACGTATTCACATCGGCAGGTAATTGTTCTCCTACTGCCTCCTTCTTTGTCGGCTGATAATCGCTAGCTTCTCCGTTAGAAAACTCCTTAGAAAGTGGAAGACCAATGAAAAAACATTGATTAAAACTACTTCTTTCTTGTAAAGCAATATCCCATACTAACTTCAACCAAGGATCTTTCTTTATGAAGCACGCCCAAGATAAGGGACCATTGTTTACTCTCTTGTATGGCTCTTGAATAAAAAATGGAGAATAGTTTTCAAAAAAGTTTATTTCATCGGTGTCTGATCCTATTGAATTACGAGCAAAAGTTGTATCGATTTGAGTATAATCCTCCCCTGAAGGATTAAAATCCAAACGAATATTTTCTGACGATGTAACGATCGAATTAGCGTGAAGCTGGCCTGGTGTAGGAGAAATTCCGTCAAAAAGTATTGGCTGTTTGCTACTAAGGTTATTTTCAGTAGATGGTTTAGAGTGATGTATGTGAAGGCTGTAGTTCAGAGTGTGGTTCTGATTTTGCATCAAAGTTGCAGTAGGATTACTATTGAAAGTGGAGATAGAATTCCAGTATGGATTGGAGGTACTAACAGGTTGGCTATGGGGCTGAGATTCAGAAATGTCAAGAGGTGGTATAGTTACTGGATATTGAAGTCCATTTAACAACTTTTCTTGAGTGATCACATTGCCATTTAAACCAGTACCATCTGGAATTAGAAGAGGATCGACATAATCCTTTTTACCATCAAAAGACATGGATTGCCATTTAGTTTCATAATAACATGAATTTTCACATTTCATTTTGGTACATGATGAGCAAGGCTGCTTTCGATCACACTTGATTTTTCTTCTCTTACAGTTTGAACATACTAGAGAAGGCTTATTCCTTCGTTTGGAATGTTTTTCGACTTTGTTACTAGTATCAATCATTTTATTAGGACGAAAATTAGGGTCAAGATTTGAATGAGTTTTAGGGTCAAGATTTGAATGAGTTTTAGGGTCAATACTTAACCGGTTCTGCCCCATTTGAACTGAGCTGTTTGTCATCAACCCAACAAACACTCAATAAACCCTTGGAATCAAAATATCGGAAATGTTATCGATGCTTAGGTGCTAGCTAAGGTTAAAATGAAATTAAAAAAAGAAAAAAAAATAAATTTCAAAACATTCAAAATTAATGCTTTGCACCTAATTCTGTTGTGGATTACTAAATCTCCAAACATGTAAGTTTTAACTCGAACGGAACAACAAATTAAGAAATGGTACTGCCGTTGGATGGGGGACTGCACAATCGCAAAAGAAAAAGAAGCATACAGGAAAACAAGGAAGTGAGCAAGTTTATATATAGGATTTGTCCAGTTTGCTAACGATAATCAAGTATCATAGCATAGTAAAACGTATGAGCAACATACTTGATAATTAGATCCAACTTCCAGCTTAAGTTTTTCTGATACAAAAGTTGGGCATGACCAAATTTAAGTATGCATTGGTGGGTAATTGATCAATAGAAAGAGACCAAGACGGTAAGGGACTTGGATAGGGAGTAAAAAATACCTTGTAGAAGCATGCAAGTTTGCAAAAATTTTTTGTTTGAGAGTTTAGTCTCTAGAGAAGTGCAAGTAGAATTAAATTTCAGTCGAGTTTCTTTTTTATGGGGTGATTATTCAAATGAAAATTAGACTGTTATCTTGAAATTTAAACAAATGAAGTTTTAGTAGAAATTATTGAAATCGAAATTATAAACACGGTTGTGGTAGGTTATGAGGGGTCAAATGTTCGACAGTAAAGTTATCTTTAAACAAGTGTATCATGACAAGAAAATAATCATTATCTGACGTAAACTGACCATGTCAAGCTCTATCTCGCGCAATCGAGAATAAATTACATCTTCATTCTAGCAGTAAGATTGCTTTTATAGAGAGTGTGATAGTTACCTATTTTTTCATAAAGCTCACGAAAATAGATTATTCAATTTACTATATATTCACCAATTTCTATTGTTCTCAATCGAGAATTTTATTGTTCCACTGGTTCTGCAACATATTGGACACTACTTTTCTATAATCTCAGTTTACTTACGAGACACTTAATGGTGAAAATAGATGTCAGCAATACGGCAACTCTGACACACATATGCGGCTCTAATGACCCTGAAGCAATGCAGGATGTCAAAAAAAAAAAAAGAAACATAAGAACACTTACTTCTTTGAGAATAATTGATCAAATGGAAGATCATTAAATATATCAAATCTTGCCATTTCCTCTAAGTCAAATCCATGACGTACGTCAAAATTAGTAGCGATGCCATTTGAATCATTAGTGCCTGGATCTTTCTGACCTTGATCTTGACCTTGACCCTGACCTTGACCTTTTACCTGACCTTGTTCTTGACCCTGACCCTGACCCTGACCTTGAGCCTGGCCCTGGTCATATTTCATAGAAATCATTCTGAACCAAAGCAGATCGATCTCTTCATTATCAATAAAGTCAGCATCGAAGTCCCCATTTTTCAATTGCTCAACACCATTGCTATTATTTCTATTATTGTCTTGGGATGAGCGTGCGGAAACTCTTCTATTTGGGTCTGGTCTGGGAATATTCTGAAATGGGCAAAAATCTGGTGTTAGGACCTCCACATTGGGAAATTTATTTGTAGTCTTCTCAATAATTTGATTCAAAATTTGAACGTATTCTACCGGAAAAACGATTGAATAAAGGTCCTTAGAAAGTGCATAATTATCTTGATAATATTGTACTTTGGTGATAGTTTTCAAAAGGTAAGTATGTCCTTTTGTAACTCTCCAGGCATAATAATATCTATTACTGATCTTTGAAATGGCAGATATTGAAATTTCTGCACTTCTCTTGAGATTTTGTGATAATTTCAACAATGCATCAATAAGAGTTTTATGAGCGGGATCATTCTCATATTTCACGCAACTGTCACCACAAAGTGAATAATGATATAAAACAAAATTGACTCTTATTATTAGTGCAAGATTCAACTGATTTGATTTATGGATAAATTGTTCCAAAGTTGGGTTAACAATTAAATCACAAATATACTCCTTGTTACCTAATAACTCAAAATACCTTGGCATTATATCTCCTGTTGATATTAGGAGCATTTTCTTAATATAAAAAAACGACAAGGCTGTATTAGTCTCTTCATAATAAAGATAAAAATGGAAGTATACCGACATAAAAAATGCCTTTAAAGTCAAAAGCATCTTTATCCGATAATTTTTTTCAAACTGTTGAGCAAATGATGTTAAAGGTGTATAATCTTCAAATATTGACTCCGAGGTCCCATGAATAGATTCTCCTAAAAGTTCAAAATCCGATAATTCTTTGCAAATCTTTGACATCTTAACCCTCTTATTGATATTTAGAAGTTGTTTTAAAATACTGGTCAAAGGACCCTTCGTAGCTGAGCAATATCGAAAGTTTTCTGTAACCATTCTATCCAAGTTCGTATCTTCAATATTAACAGACTCTGGAGTGAAAAATGGTAATTGGATATCGTAACTACCTTCATCAATACAAATTGGATTTCCAAACGAATATGCTAGATGGAGATCCATTACTACTAGAAAATGAAATATTTTCCTGGATAAATTATTTGTTTTTGGATCATTGCAAACATCCAAAAAATTATCTGGCTCTCGATTTAACCCTAAAGAATAACCAATCTGGATAAGCATTGCATTCACAACTTGGCCATCTCCACCATCCGCTCCATCGCCATCCTCTGGAGCATACGTATGATATAGTCTCATAAACAACGCTAATTGTAAAACAGATAAATTTGTCTTTCTGAGAAGTTGGAATTGATCCAAGCATTGTTGTGCTAAATCAACTATATCAATATTGATCGGATTAGATAATAAATACTTTAATGCTTGGGCCCTTGGAGAAGGATCAGTTGTCCTTAAGTTTTCTTCATTTTTTGAAGATTTATTACTAAATAATGATAGGTAAGAAAACCTCAACAAGACAAGCAATAAACCGAGATAAGCAAGATCTAGCCGTTTTTCAACTTTTATAGTTGAGATCAGCTCATCTTCATAGCTTTTAGCCCCAATAATGATGGATATTTTCTTCCTGAAACAATCTTCATCTATGTATGGGAAATATGGGTAAAGTGTTTTGAAAAATATTTGGATCAATTTCCAAATAACTTTCTTTTTGGGTAAATTCAATCTAATTTTATCTATTAGTTGTAGTTCTGCTCCTATTGTTCCATTGTAATAAGTCAATCCCAACTGAATGGTGTCTTCATTTAAATTGGATTTCTTGTGATTTCTTAAAATCCGATTATATGGCAAAAAATCCGCTTCTCCTTCTGGCTCTAAAAGTCGTTTTGTAAACGCTGTCTCAGTTTTTTCCTCTTCCGATCTTTTACTATTAAAGGAAGAAGTAAAAGAACTAAATACATCAGCATTTTCAGAATTTAGGTCAGAGGATTGTTTGGCAAAGATAAATGAAGCATTGTTATCCTTATAGTTTTCCTTTTTTTCAATCATGTAATTCCATAAGGTCCTTAAACCTGGGTCACGTTTCATAAGAGAAGACCAAGCAAATGGTCCGTAGTTAATCCTTCTGGTTGATTCTTTTTCATGAATTGAAGTATATTTTTCGTAAAGATTTATGGATTCTTCTCCATCCAAATACAAGTTGACTCCAATTAACTTCTGAATTTCGGTTACATTACATAATTCAGCGCAATAATTTGGATCACTTGAATCTTTACTAACATTCTGTTGTTGCCACTTTATAGGTGGTAATTGAATGTTAGAAATTGAGCTTGGGTTTGGTTTGCCAATAGGATTAGACTCTGATTTGAATATTGGGTTTATTATTGGCTGAGCAGTTGCGTTTTCGAATGGCGAAGGGTAATTTAAGGGGGTAAGACTAGATTGAGATGAAGCAGACAACGAATACCTCTGAGGAGGATTATGCATGATAGTATTTGATGGAAAAATCTGAGAAATTGCAGGTGGAGTTACACGGGGCTCAATTAATTCTTGACTCTCGATGGAATCTGCCAGAGGTTTTAACAAAGAATGTCTTTGACTAGTAGACAATGAAGATGGCCTGCATACATACTGCGACACCGTTTGAATATTCATGGATGAGTAAGTAATTGGAGACAGTAAAGTAGAAGACGTAGAATTTTGTCCAGTAGAATTTTGTCCAGAAGAAATCAGTCCCGAGATCTTTAAAGCGTCTTCAATTTGTAAAAGCCTTGCTTTCAAAAAATTTAATTCGGCAGTAGATACCATCATACTGCTTCCATTTGATTCAAACAGTGATAGAGGCTGCTGAATCTGTTGCAGCAGCAGCAGCAGCTTGAGAGTGGCTATCTGGGGGCCAGGTTGGGGTGACCCCATCAGATGAGTTATATCTTGTAAAGCAGCATTTGAAATCATATCCAAAGTACTAGGATATTTTCCAGTTTGAGTTTCAAGAGATGGATTTCCATATCCATTGGAGTTATCACTTGAAACAAATCCCATGCCATTCCCTGTACCATTATCTAGCTTTGTCCCATTAATTTTAGCAACTTTTGTTTTCTTCACTTGAAATCCCAATGGAACTCTAGCACTCTCGACATAAGGCAAAATATCTTCCAGTTTTTGTTGCAAATCATGCATCTCTTCTTGATTATACACATAAGTACATGAACCAGTTATTTCACATTTGACACAATGAGAGCATGGTCTACCTTTATCACACTTAATTTTCTTTCTTTTGCAGTTTTCACAAACTAAGCTTGGTCTCTTACGCTTTTTTACCGCTTCAACTGTCATATTACCCTTTAAGAAGAATGGTATATCAATTTATTCCAAAACGATTTAGATTTAGAAAACCCATTTAGGTTTAGTAATCGTTGATCTCCTGCGCGGCCGAATACCCCAAAACAGTAAGGCCGTTCCATTTCGGCCGAAACTATATTTTGCTGTGAAAGCATTCTACAGATGTGATGCGAAAAGTTTATATGTCAACGCAAGGCTAACAAGAAATTAAATAATTTGTTGCATTATAATGGTAATACGACATAAAATACTACAAATAAGATAAGAGGGGTTTAGTGATAAATTCAGCCCAAATGATAAATTGTAAAGCATGAATTCACCAATATGTAGATTCATAATTATTGACGGGGTCATATCTCCAAGCAAGTTAGTTCTTGTTATTGAGGATTGTTTGGCTGATTGAAGATTTGATCTAAAGGAAAATCGCTGAAAAAATTGAACTGGGAAAAATCGTCTAAATCCAGTCGTTTGTTGAATGCATCCAATGTATTAGCAAAGTCAAAATCCAGTAAATCATTAGTCAGCAGATTATCTGTCTTTGTGGATAACATTTGTAACCATAGAGAATCAACTTCAGCGCTATTACTGAATTGCAAGTCTTCAAAATCACTGGATATAACATTTGTGTAAGTTCTCAAGAATGAAGGTGTTTCAAGGACGGTGTTTAAATTTATATTATCTCCATAAATTCCATCACCACTCTCGGGTATTATGTCACTAGTAGGACCACTAGCATCAACACCTATTCCTCCAGAACGATCAGAATTATTTTCTCGTTCAGAAAAGGAACTATTATAGTTCTTCTTGCGAAATATTTTGGCGACCTTACTATCTCCACAATGTTGAAGTATAATTTCTTCCGTCTTTTTCAATGAGGGTCCATACAAAGATAGCAATTCCTTAACTTGAGAAACTGTGAAAGCGGCTCTGGGGGAATACTGAGAAGCACATTTGCTGAAAAAATCCTTACTAGTAACAAGCTTCAATATGAAATTTTGAGTTCTGGTCACTCCCCAGGCATAAAAATTCTTATCACTTAGTTCAGATATTGCTGCTATGCAGACCCTAGCACATCTTTCCATATGATCTTCTAATTTGAGCATGCTTTCAAAAGAATCATAGTAATCCGGATCGTTTTTAATTTTGAAAGAGTGTTCTGGATCAGTCTTCATATAATAAATTTGAAAATTAGTTCTCAAGATAGCAGTTAAATTAATTTCACTAGTTCTATGTATGGTTTGAAGAAATTGAGGGTTCAAAAACAAATCGTACGCATCTCCAAAATAATCAAAAACACCATAAATAAAGGGGAATAAGTAAGGCAACATTTCACCCACCGAAATGGTCACCATTTTCTTTAAATAGAAAAATTCCAACTCTCGATTACCCTGCTTTTCAAAATGTAAGAAAAAATGACAATATAAGGAAAGATAGAAACATTTCATGGATAAAGAGATTTTCAATTTCAAAAAAGTCTCATTAGTTGATATTGGATCATAGCTAACTAAAGGGGATGCATAATCTTTCATTGTACCAAACATCTTGGTAGTACAGATTTCTAATAGATTGACATGCTTTGTCAATTCGGAGAACTTTGCACTTTTATTAACGTTAAGAGCTAATTGAAGAATGGAATCCATCGGACCATTAAGAAGTTCTTTACAACAAGAGTAGAACTGTATAATGGAATCTTCTAAAGCAACGTTTTTAACATTTAAGTTTCCTGGTTTTGTGAAAGGAAATTTAGTATCATAATAAATCCTATTACTGCTTAAAGGATTTCCGAAGGTGAAGGAGTTAACAAAATCTTGTACTACTAGCGTATACCAAATCTTTCGGCCCAAACTATTTTCTTTCTCATTATTAAACCCATCCTTAAACTGATCAGGCTCTCTATTCAAACCAATGGAATAAGCCATTTGAATAAGCATTCCATTGAAGATTTGACAGTCTCCACCATCGGCTCCATCTCCTTCCTCTGGAGCATAAATATGATAAAGTCGTAAAAGGAAAGTACACTGAAATAAAGTGAAATTGATTTTTCTCAAGATTTGAAATTGGTCGACACAAATTTTAGCAACATCAATAACATTGACATCAATTGGATTCTGCAATAAATATTCGGAGCTCTCTTGTGTTACGTATCCAGGAAGTAAATTAGGATTAATCTTAAACCTAATAGGTAATCTTTCATTATTTCTTCTGGTTATTGAATGGACTGAAACAATACTTAGATAACTGAATCTCAATACAATAAGTAGGATCGCTAAATGAGCAAAGTCTAGTCGCCTACTAACATTTAACTGCTCAATTTTTTTATCTTCATAAGCAACTGGTCCTAAGATTTTCACCATTTCTGCTCTAAAATCTTCCTCATCTAAGAATGGTAGATGAGCATAAATAAAATCAAAGAATCTATCTAATAACAACCAAATTACCCTCTGCTTAGGTAAAATATTCTCAATTTGGGTTATTAGGTTTAATTCTCTGTCTAGCTTTCCAGTGGATGATAAAAATCCCAGAGTTATCACACAATCATCGGTTCTATTATACATTTGTTTCACATTGCCACTGGTAGTTGTGGGCCTAGAGCCTTTCAGTGAGAAATTTATACCAACAGCTGGATTTGTAATCGGACTTGCACCAGAGAATGAGCTTAATTCTCTGTTGAACAGATCTAGATAACCTTTTTTCAATTCTGCGTTTCTTGAACTAGGTTCTTCAATGGGAGTAGTAGTCGACGAAGGTTCTCCTTTTTTGGTTTTATCATAAGGTAATAAATCAGCAACTCCACTTGTTTCCAAAGCCTTCTTTTCAAAAGTCTTATCAAACTCTTCTTCTGTTGCTGAAAACTCCAGAGGCTTTTGTTTACTAATATCTTTCTGTTCTCGAAGATAGTATCTTAAAATCTTTACGGCCGGATCTTTTCTCAGAATCGAGGCCCAAGAAAATGGACCATAATTAGTTCTTCTGGAGGTTTCATATTTTTGAATTGAGGTGTAATCTTCGTAGAAATTGATGCAATCATTGGGGTTGGCGTATGGATTCACGCCAACTAATAGCTCACCACTCAGATGCTTAACCGTGTATGAAGAATCAATGGAGCTATTCGAAGTTGACATATTGTCGAGCATATAAGAAGGCGATGTCAGATTGGAACCTGTACTTGACGACATAGATATACTGCCACTCCCATCTGTTGATGATCCTGGAGATACCATATGTCCACATGAATTCGAGCTTTTCTTTACTTCGATATTATCACGATGGTTGGCTTGATAAAAAGCACATCTATAAAGAGGATCATTCTTATACCCATCAAAATAGACGTATTGATTTAGTAAAGGGACATTGTTACCACTGACATATATTGTTGTCTCACTGTACGTGGCATCTTCGAGAGTATCGGTGGTTGCTGATTTGACGGTAGTAGTCGAAGTGCTTTGATAAGAGAGAAAATTCTGTTCCACTTTTTGTACTCTTTCTTTCAAAGATTTTAACTCTGAAGCACTTACAAGTACCATATGATCAACTTCAAAGGACTTTTGAGGAGCTGGTCTTTGCTGTCGTAGCAGCAGCAGCAGCGATTTCTTCTTCTGATCTACGATGCCAATAGGTTCATTGGCACTTCGGATATAAGGGTAGTTGTCCTTTGAAGCAACAAAGTCGACATTTTTTTCAAGTTTTGTCTTTATTACATTTACTTTAGGTAATTTGTGCACCTTCAAATCATTATCCTTGTGTTCAGGTATCCAATTAGGTCCATATTGACATTTATGAGGAAAGTTATCTTTCAAACATGAAGAACATGGCTTTCCCTTATCGCACTTCACCTTCCTTCTTTTACATGGTCCACAAACCAAACTAGGTCTATTTCTCCTCCTAATAGGATTGTCATTTTCACCTAGAGCCATTTGGAGTGGAAATGCTAACTCTGTTGATATCAATAGAGGTAAAGATTAAAATATCGTAGAATAAACCTATTCTGAAAATAGGTTTGATCTTAGTCACTGATAATTCTGAAGTATTGGGAAGGTGTTTTGTGTCATCTTCCGGCGATATTTACTATTTGGGAAAAGGGATGTGATGCGATCAATGTAAGCTCTTAAGTCTCGGTCATCCTAATTACATGAATATTACTAAGATGGTAAGGGCAAAAGGAAGGGAAGACGGGTTTAGTTATATAAAATGTATCTAGATTCAGGTGATATCAGAAAAGATTTTTAACGGCAGAGAAAGGCTTTTCTTTTTAGATATCTTGCCATTTAATAGTCCTCATAGATCTCATCTCAGATTCTTGGAATAAATTTCAAAAGTTATAAGTATCTATTAAACTTGAGTATATCTAAATGTATATAATATCTTTTTTTTTATATTCATTCAGCCAATTGGTCTATCAATTTCTAAACCTTTTAAACCGATCCATAAGCCAGGTCTTCCCCTAATAAGGTGTCTTGCTCTTCCAAATAGGCTTCATTTTCATTATACAAGAAAAATTGAACAAAAATGGTGAAATCAAGTGCCAAAGTACCAAAAGAACCTGCTAACCAAGAAGAATTAACCCAAATATAATACCAGCTCATATCAATCGCTAAAATTGAGATCACGTATGTTAGATTTCCAAGGCAAGCAAACAAGAAGAACATAAATGATATTCCATCACAAGATTTTCTTTCATAATTAAGTAAGATTTGAGGAATTCTTGAACCTAAGTATAAGATAGCACATAACCATCCAAAAAACTGAGCAAGAGGATCATAGACAAGTTCTGGTTTATGAATACCTGGATGTTTCTTATGATGTTTAGCATCTTTGAGATATGATATATACCACCCCATTAACCCAGCGGATATAACTAAGAATACCATTAAAAATTTAATGAAAATTGCTTTTGTTGTTGACATTTTATCAGTTGATGAGGTTGAACTGTCATATATATCTCTTGATTCATCGTCTTCATCTTCAACACTTTCATCATCTTCTTCTGCGACAAGTCTTCTTCCAACAGATTCTCTTGATAATACTGTTTCTAAAACATCTTCATTTATCGGATTTGCTGGTGATAAATGTATCAAGTCTGCTTTTTTACCCCCATCTCCATATACCAAGCATTGCCATAATAAGACAATATCGGCTAAGGTATAATAGATAGCTAGTATAATCATAGTAGGTAATACTCCTTGTAAGATTGATCCTAACACATTAAATACATCTCCTGCCAACCACAATATTATAAACAGCAATGATAAACCTTCGGAAGACTTTCTTCGAAAGTTTTCATAAATTTGTGGGGCAAACACAATAATCCAACAAGCAATGGATATTGAACCTGTAATTCCCGATACCGCTTGAGCATCAATAATTATAGGTGGAGGAGGAACCATGGCCGATAAATCTTGATAATTTGTACAGTTTATCGAAACGTGGAGAAATAGTTTGGAGTAATTTCTTTTATTCCGAGATTCCCTGGAAACCTTCGACTCCAAGAAAAGACTTCGATGTGCGAAAAGAAAAAAAGTCCATGCTTTGACTCATTTCTGAGAACGGCAGTCGCAAACGAAGTTTCAGTTCGATACAAGTTGGAGTTCTCTGGACACTGCGCAGGAATGAATGGCTTGATTTAGCGAGATGAGTGACTGCATTCAAGAAGGCTAAGAGACAGATCCCCAGGTTCAAGAAGACTAAGACACTCCCAGGTCCAAGAAGACTAAGACACTCCCAGGTCCAAGAAGACTAAGAGACTCCCAGGTCCAAGAAGATTAAGACACTACCATGCCCAAGTGCTTATTGGAGATGACGAATATGAAAGGGCTGAAAGGGCTACATTAGTTTAGGATTAGATCGTGTACAAAGTTTTAGTTTTAGTTTTAGTTAAGCGTTAGCAGAGCGAGAACATTTCATGCTTTGGCCCTCTCTTTGCGATACATGATTAACCGTTGTATTTCTTCGAGAGCTGTTCTTCCCTCTCTAACGACCTTCTATTTTTATAATGCATGCTCAGTGATAGTCACAGGAATCAAATGAAACAGAGACTTCGAAAAAGGAATTGCTTGCAAAATTTGTGGATGTGTTGATGTGCACAACTTGCATCAAAGATCAGAGCCGCTGCGAACCAATTTATACCGATACATATCATCTACTCACTAGTCAGCTAGTTGAGATTATGCTCTTTTTGTTATTAATTATATGTCTTATGCATGTCTGAAAAGTTGCATCCCATTTCCAGATACATGCCAGTTATCCCTATTGCGATAATGCTCCTAACTCTGTTTTCTCCAATGTAGTTCCAGTTAGAGTCCAGTTCAACCAGTGTAATGAAGACCAAATATGAACAGAGCCATTCCATTATTTTCTGACATGTATATAAGATATTTTTGTATATACTTATATATATGTATGCTCTTTCCGTGTTCTCTGTTTAGCTTTTGATTTCTTCTCCATCTCTCCCTGAGCTTCGTTCTATAATATATTTCTCTCTCTTTCTCTCTTTCAACAACATGCAGAATTTTTGGCTATCATGCTCTGACACCATTCTTGCTTCGTCTCTCCAAGCATTTATTGAGATGCTGTGCAAACCTTCCTCCTGAGATCTTTCGTCCGCAGTTGTCACATTGGAAATACCTCGAGCCTTCCGCGGTTTTCAATTTTTGCTTATCATTACCATATATATCTTTGGTTGAGGACCTATTATAAGTTGGTATTTCAAGGGTATTGTCCCCTATTGAATCCTGAAGCGAAGTATGATGAGCCACGCTTGCTAAGGTTTGTTGTCTAATGATATTGTCTAGCAAGTCTTGGAGAAGTGACTCCGCCTGAAAGTTAGTACAATGTCAACAGTTTATGGAGCTAGAAAAGCATACCACTGCATTTAAATATCTGGACCACAGATTCGAGCCATTAATTTATGTGTAGCTTATATTTTGCGATTTCAACTGATTCTCCAGTATCTTTTTAGAGATTTCAAATATTCACAATCTATCATACCTTCCTGATGAAAAAAGGTACTTTTAATGCACACCAGGAATTCGAGACTCCAACTCAAACCAGTGAACTTGAGTCTTTTATTAATTTCACATCCGCATATGTTAATCTCTTCTTCCATGAACACTTACTAAAACCTGCATTGTAACCGGCTGTTCGGTCATGTTTTCAGCAACCTTATAAGCTATGATCTCAGATGGATACGGTACAAATCACTCTTCTGTCTTGTGAGAGAGCCACCACCAAGAATCCATATCATTCCTGTATGTAATCCTACGATATTAAACTAAACTCAGTGAGGTATATGCAGAACCATCTATTCAGATCGAAATGCCCATCGAGCAATTCAGTCTTTGGATTTGTCTAACATCATTTTATATACTTTAGAATAAATATATAATAAAATATCCAAATATTAAATATGTATTAGAATATATATTAAATTTATTAAAATTCAAAAGGAATAATAAGATCAAATACAATAAATATTTGAGAATTGGATATAAAAGAATAATATAAGATTAAATGTATAAAAAAATAATTAAAATAAATAAATAAATTAAATAGTTCAAAGTAACATGTCTAAGAGTGATACAAATGTTACCGATGAGTTGGCAGACGATGAGGTTCAAGATTGGAAGACATTTGTTAACTCAGTTGGTAATTCTGCAGGTCAGGACATAATTCCCAAGAGAGGTGATAAAGACTTTGCTCCAGATGGTACAGAAATACAATCTGTTCAACTTCATGAATCTCGTCAAGCTATGTATCAGGCGTTACTGGCCCGTAGAGGTCACACCACCAAACAACAAGTGGTTGCAATTTGGTTTCCTCACAAGCAGAGCGCATTTGTTCCCCATTTACAAGGTCCTTATTTTAAAGACATGGGGATTCCTCAAACATTTGGTTCGCACAAGGGTAAGTTTCTTCAAGGAGCGTGGCTTTTCCCTTGGGAAACTGTTTATCTATGTGAAAGAGGTACATTGCAGGTATACCTATACAATGAAGAATATGAAAAGTATCTTCAACAGTTTGATTCAATTACATCATTACCACTTGATTCGTCCAATGATAAAGATTTCTTGTACGATGAACTTTTGATGTCGCTTTCACTTTCACATATTTACAGTCTAGCATTCGCTAAAGATCCAAAATTATTGGAACAGTACCAAGTGTATGCCCATTTGAAACGTTTGGGTTTCCTTGTGATGCCCTTTAAAGATTCTTCTGAGAAGCAAAGAGCAGATTTTGATAAATTGCAAAACCTCCAAAAGTGCTCCAATGTGATTCAGATCGCCATCCCACAAATAATCAATAAGATTAGTTTCGTTATTTCCTTCTTTGTAAAAGCTGCCAGATCCATATATTCAGTCCTATCATGTAACTTCTTTGGTGACCTTCCAAAAGTTGGATTATTACCCAAAGCACATTACTTCGATTACACTCAAATTCTAAGAAACATCAAACTTACACCAGCATATTCAACTTATGACAGTTTAAGGGAATCTCCCACTGAAAATAACTACATTCAAGGAACCTTTGACGTATGGAAACCAATACCTCAGTTTTCCAAAAAGAATCCACCAACCCCTGATTTTCAAATTTCAGTCATAAATACCTCGTACCAGCCATTTCCAAGTCTCCAAGAGATACAAAACCTTTTCAATAGCTCCAACCATCGCTTTCCTGATCTTCAACAAGATAAGAAGATTGTTTCTAACGTAAGCGAGAAAAAAACATCAAATTCATTTGTTACGAAACGAGTTCTCAGATACCAGCGCCAAGTGGATCGTCAACTGAAACTTGACCCTAAAGTCCAAAGAAAAATTAAATACTCAAAACTCAGGGATCAGAAATTCAAGTTTGGAGCTTCAGGAAGAGCTTTCATAATTGCATTAGTAGATAACGGAGTAGTCAACTTTGTGAATCTAAGCGAGGGAGACTTTTCTCTTGAAGGATATGGAGTTCAAGATTTGAATGAATTGGGAATAAGAGATTCTACTAGTCACGGAATTGTCTTACAACATCAACCATCTGTTTTACATCTTGTATAAAGCATTTTCAACTATTGGTTCGATTCATGTATTTATTATATCCATCACTGTCATGAGATTGCTAATTTCTCCTTTTCTGAGCTCGTCTGTAGTATAGATCTTACATAATTTGCAGAACTTTTCTCCTCGGTAATAAACAAATCAGCCTTTTTGGATCTTACTTGGTGCTTAAAATATGTAATTGCTTCATCTCTGAGCATGCTGTAGTCGTCTTTACTAAGAGGTGTCTCGATGTAATGTCGTAAAAGGTTGTTACACCAAATCTTTGAATCTTCAGGACTGAGTCTGTTCCAGACGCTCAAATATATATTGAACTGTTGAGATAAAAGATGAATGCTATAACTTTCATCAAAAGGTCTGGAGAAAATCAGCGGCATATGTCTTGAAAATACATTTACCTTTGATAGAAGATTACTTCTAGTTGCAATAGCAGCTTTTATTTCAGGGTAATTGAGAAACCTCTTGATCTGGATTGGCTCTCTAATTAGAAACAGCCTCATCATAACATCACAAAGCATAGAGCCTTCTAAAGAGTGCGCGTTCATTATTCTGTGAAGACGTAGAGCATTCTCGGCAGACTTATCCATGAGTGCCTTTGAAATCATTCCAACATCATTGAGAATAAAAGGAAGTTGTATTAGGTACGGTTTGATATTCCCTATAGCGGCAAGCTCCTTGTATTGGGGAAGTATCTTTCCCCATCCTGCACTGAACTCCAGGTCTGTTTCATATCCGAAATCTCGTTCAATATTTTCTTGCTGCTTATGAACGACCTTCTCAATTGAATTGTCAAGTTTTTTGTTCTCATCTACAACAAAGTCGTTGGCTGTCAAATAATCAGTAAGAATAGGATGAATTACAATGGGATGTTTCTGTGCAAAATTCTCAGCTAAAGGACTGATCAAATTCCAATACAAAGGTAATTTATAGTCTGTAGTATCTTCAGTTGCCTCAACTATATCCTTGAATTCACCACCTGGATATTCCTTGATTAAAGTACTAATCTCTTCAAGAAGGGTTTTCACAGCTTGCTGAGGTCGCTTCTCGAAATTCATGGTTATAGCTTGGAATGGATTCAATGACTTGTTTAATGTGAGAGTATCGTCACAACGATACCTCGAAGTAACATCTTGAAATTCAAAAATGCTGATTACGTGATCTATGTAGCGATTGTATACTCCCTTCACGTCTCCTAGGTTTATTGTATCAGGTAATGGGGTGATCTTATTGTTAAGATATCTAAGAATGACATATTTATAAATGTCTCTTCCTAATGCAGTGGATGTAGTAGATTTAAACACTGCCCTTTCCCTGGTTGCGGATGTATTATAAGTTGGAAATTGTGTAGGATTTGAAGATTCGTTTGAATTTGAAGTCCTATTTTGTTCCGCGAACTGTTCACCGTTATAGGGGATGTGATCATTCACCGAGGTCTTCTTCACATCTTCCAATATACCAAGAATTGTGTTCATTGTGGCCACAGATGATAAATCAGATAGTCTATTCTCGAAGTGGGTTAATGAAGAAGTTGATTCATTCGTTGCTTTTTCTTCTGCCTTGGTTCTTGATAGAGGAGACTGTGGTGTTTGATACGATGTAGCATTCTGTTTAAGAATATCTGCCATAGTCTTGCTTATATGTCGAACCAGACCTAAACTATTCACTCGGTACCGCACATTCTTGGTACCATATTTAAACATTCTGTGGATTGGCCTGTAACGAAGTAGAAGTAATCACTTTTTCTGAATCAGAATTGAAACGCCAATTTCTCTCGAACAAACTCAAAACGAACAGAAATGGAATTCATCTATATGCAGTATATAACCTGTATATGGTATATGTAGGCCATTATGTCAATCAAAAAAGACTTCTGAAGATATCGTCCGGAACAGATTGAAAAAGATATAAACCATACTAGGTTCTTAGTTTGAAGGCTGATTATTGTTTGACGAGATTGACGGGGACTTGGGCCTCTTTGTTAACAATTGTTTGGGTGTAATTGGTTTAGTAGTCAGGGAATCAGCAGTTACTGCCTTTGTTGAGGATCCGTTCGAAGTCTCAGGTTTCTTTGGCAGCTTGGTTTTCTCTCCATCTTTCTTTGATCTTGATCTGGATCGAGATTTGCCTTTCTTTGATTCAGTAACTTTGGTTTCAGATTCAGGGAGAGATTCAGATCCTGTTTGCTTTAACGGGTCAGTAGTTGAAGTTGCCGAATTTTCTAATTTCTGAGGTCTGGACCTAGATTTCTTTTTCTTCCTTGGTTTGTCTGTCTTAGCTACATTATTTTGTTCTGTAGAAGTTTCCACAGTGTTTTCTTGCTTTGGGTCCAAGACGGCAACTTCTTCAGTCTTAGTCTTTGACTTTTTCTTCTTATTTTTGTTTTTATTCTTAGACTTAGTCTTAGGCTTGATTTCAGAAGTTGCATCGGTTGTCTTATCCTTTTCTGTTTGTTCAGCATTATCGGTTCCTTCATGTTTTTTTGAATTCTCTTTCTTCTTCTTTTTTGGTTTTCCTTGCTTGGTAACTTTAGCCTTACCTTCAGCAATTTTAGATTTTGCTTTCAATTCTTTTTTTGCTTGTAGAAGTTTCTTTTTCTTTTTCTTTACTACCGTGCGATTAATCTTTTCAAGATTATACTCCAGAATTTCACCTTCCAAAAATTTCAAAAACTCGGTGTATCTCAAATCATCTTCAATAGTACTAACCTTCTGGGCTTGCTTAGTGGTACGAATACTCAAGTTGGGCATTTCATTGTAGTATAATGCATTAGAAACAATCGGGATCAACGAGTCATTTGTTTGCTTCTCTAGGAAAGGTTTGCCTTTTATATCTGATACAAACTTGTCAGCCAGTTCCCTGTTTTTGAAAAGAAAGTAACAATGTGAGTAAGTTGGTCTCTCGTATGGTTTGTTGGAATAAAATCCTGCCACATAATATCTATCCACTAAGATTTCAGAATCAAGTGACGTATAATTAGCCAATTGAAGGCAAAATTCATCTTCTTTCAAAGATGGTGGGAGAAGTCTTAGTACTATCTTCAAGCAAACATTGGCAACTTTGCTCACAGGTGGAGATTGCTTGGGTTTCTTCAGTGGCTTTTTAGGGTCCACTACTTTTGGATCATGTTGTTTTAACCCCAGCGGGGCCTGGCTTAATAAAACAGTAGACATGTAGTTGGCCCCAGGATCAGCCTATGTGTGAAGTGTAGGGAAAATGATCTGTAGGAAGAATTGAAAGTTCTAAATCAAAAAAAAAAAAGTTAAAAGCTCAGTTTGATAGCGTTGCAACACAAAAGTTCGCTCTCAAAAATTGCATCAGATATCAACACCTTAGCCATCAGCGTAACATAAGAGCATAAATACAACCTGGTTACATTACTGTTTTTTATTAACTGGAGTATATTGGACTACTGCATTTGCATTTCAAGGATAATCCGCATTAATAGTTAATTCTTCGTTACTTTTTTACAGCTTTGCATAGTCAACCACTAATTCCCTAGTTGATTTGGTCTAACACTACCTGCACCGATATCATCCAACTATATATTACTTTACAATGGAAGCAGATCAGTTATCACGATACATTCAACATCTCAAACAATGTGTTAATCAATCTTCATCATCTACAATAATCTCCAATGACTTAATGACTGTACTTTGTCTCGATCCCAGGATAAATCCCTACATTGTTAGCTTGAACAATTATCCAATAGATGACCAATCATTAAATTCATTAATTGATCAACAGCATTTTTTCAATGATGAATGGTTAGCGTTCAATGAAGTCGTAATATCGTTTATCAAGTTTTCCAGAGACTTGAATCCATGGTCAATACTTGAATCTTATGATTTATATACCACGTTTCTAAATGATCTTTCGATTGCATTCAACAACAATAGTAAAGGTAGCTTATTGACCTTGTTAGTGAAATCAACGATCACTATAATCTTACCTATGACAGTTAAATTGGATTTTCAATTATACTATAAAGAGAATTGTCTACAACTTCGTCTAACATATTTAGCTTCAATATTACTTAAAATCTTCAACAACATAAGATCTCAGCTGAATAATGGTAACGATAAGAAGAAAACCATTATCTTATTGATTGGTTCTAAATTATGTTACATTTACTTCAAGCTAAACAATCCTTTGTTGTGCCAGAATATCTTTTCAAATATGAATAATGCTAATTTACAATTCCATACTTTCAATATGAACGAGCAAATTCAATATAGATATTACTTGGCAAGATTCTACTTGATCAAAAATCAATTATCTAACTCTTATATTCATTTTATTTGGTGTTTGAAACAGATTTGGTCGAGTAGTTCAAGATTAAATATTTCAATGATCTTGAAATATCTCATCCCAATCAGTATTTTAATGGGTAAAAGTCCAAATTTTCAATATATTACAAATGTATTTTATAATAATGTCGAAATTCCTCAATTCTTATATATGTATAATGATTTAAATAAGGCTATAAAATTAGGAAATTACAGCCAACTTGTGAAAATTCTTTCAAATCAGGTCAACAATGCAATTTTGAAAAAAGATAACTTGTTGATAATATTTGGTCAAAAATCAATGATAATACTCCTCAGAAATCTAATAAAAAGGGTATGGATTATTCTTAATCGTCCTCAAAGATTGGATTTTGACTATGTGACATTGGCTCTACAATTATCTTCATTGGATAATTTGAGTGCTGCGAAAATGTTTACATTTCTTAAGTTTCCTATCCAAGATACTACAATAGAGAATATACTAATAACCCTTGTTGATCAAAATCTTTTGAAGGGAAAATTGTTTCTGAATCAAAGAGCGATTGCGTTAGCAAAATTGAACGTCTTCCCACCAGTCGATTCTATTTACTTCGTAAGATTTGGGAATGGGCTGGAAAGTAATTTGAATGGTAATGATAAATGGATGGTTCTGTGAGACGTTTGACGTCAAATTTAGTGTTGTTGGATAGGCAGTACTAAGCGAGTATTAGGTATGCGATGAGATGTAAACAACTTTTAATTTTTTGATATATTGGAAGAAAAGACAACCCAACATGTGCAACGGAACTGAAAAAAAAGAGGAGAAGAAGTATGGTAAGAATATGAATGAATTACACAATAGCCTATTACTGCGGGCCCATAGCTGGAATGAACCTACTGTAACGAGATGTTCAGCTAAAATGGAAAATCTAACCCATTCAATATCCATTTGCATCCACGTTCCATTGAATTTCAAATCTTCATAAAGATGGCTCCATTCAAACAAAACATTAATAACCACTGAGGAGCAAATTCACAATAATTAAGCGACTTGCTCTAAGTTTTTACCGCGCCACGTTGGCGGAAAAACACTCAAAATTTCCTGAAGTGAGCTCTGGTATTGACGGTGGCGCGGCATTTATTCTGCTTGGCTCTAAGGCAAACCAAGAAACCAAGAGAAACGAGCAAGGTCAGTTTCCCTTGGTCCAGAACAACTGCTAAAATTGGAATAGTTGCCAGAGCATTGAAAATTTAGACACCAATCTGTGAATATAGCTTCTCATAAATTCATTCATGTTAGTTATTATCTATATTTAACTCGTTTATTTGGAGTCCATAATGATGGTTTCCTCCACCATTCAACTCTCCTTCTGAGTAGATCCTGCACTGAAAATTGATGTTTCTCCTAAACTTGGATGATGCCCCGCGATTTGAGAAGCGGCGCATTGCGAGCCCGTATCCTCATACGCTCTTGAAATGATGAGTAAGAGCCGATGGACCAGAAGGTGTCATACATTTGCAACGTAGATCTACCACAGACTCTTTACAATGATATAAATAGCACAACAGTGGAATTAAATATGATGTGAAAGATATAATTCTAAATCAATGGTTTCATAGGAGCATCAGAAGATCAGAAGCTACGTCTGTCTAACACCAACAATAAAAGAAAAGGTCACCATGTCACTTTTGGACTTACCATTCCATTTGATTGATGATATAATAAATATCCTTGGAATTGATTCGATCTATTTAGGTTATACCAATTCATTCTTCAACCGTGAAATCAATAGAAAACTTTACGAATTCATATTAATTATAGACAATGATCCCACAAGTCTAATAAGGGCTTCACGGTATACCAGCGTATCATCTAATAGACTACCATGTTTGGTATCATCATTAACACACAATTTGAACCACATAAAATTAATTCAAAAAATTGTGATCTTATCTCAATCTAATTGTACGGAGAATATATATCTGCCATTGTACAACATCCTAAACATGTCAAGTCATAGAGTTCAAATTGATAATTTGGATATTAATAACTTAAGAACTTTCAAGTCAATCACCCAAGTTGGAGAAATCAAAAGTATCCTATGTGAAGGTGATTATGATATTGATAATGTTGATAGTTATTCATCTACTAGAAGAAGCAACCCTATCATTAGCAAACTTGTCAATTGGACAATTTTTGATTTCACCGAGCTAATGAATCTACCATTGAACTTGAATTTGCAAGAATTGAATGTATTCATTGATTCTCCACTTTTAACAGTTGATATGAGCTTATTTGGGGAGATTTTACCAAACTTGAAGTCACTTTATTTGAATCTGCCCGCTGCGACCCTTGCATTTCTTAATACCAACACAAACACTCATAGTGATGCTACTAATAGTAACATTCGTCACCAACGGTTGAAATTAGAGAAGCTTTCTCTTACTAATACTCATTCTTATAAAAACTTTGGATTCAAGTCTGGTGTTAATACCAAGCTTTCCTTTCAAAAGTTGTATTCGGTTATTGAAATGGAAAATTTAAAAGAGCTTGAACTTAAGATCAACTGTGATTTCTATAATCGATGTGAAGACCAATGTATGGTTTCTTTTTTCAACGATTGGGATAATCAAATTATTGAGTCAGAACAAGAATCCAAACTTGAGAAGTTAGTTTTAATCAATTTCAAGTCCAATTCTTCTCAAGGTAATCTAAATCAATTTTATAAATTGATTAATAAACTTCCTGTGAGTATTCTAAAGAATTTGAGAGAATTATACATAAATATCGAAGATTTTACCAAACTATCAAGACCACTAAATACCTCTCAACCTCGTACTGAATGCCTTGATTTTACAAGACTCTATGAGAATTTGAAGCAATCCCAAATAACAACGCTAATAATTCCAGATTTTTTCAATCTGTGGCTTGTTTACATTCCAGAACAACTTCAGAAAATAGAGAACCGGACAACTTTTGCTCAACATGGACAGCAGTCAGTACAGGGTTGGGGATATCAATTAGAGCATGAGGAACGAATAGTATTAGAGGGGGAAGATGATGGTGAAATAGAAACTCTTCTTGATGAAGAGCAAGAGATAAAACTGCAACAAAATTATTTTGATTTAATGGTCAATAATTGTGATTGTAGTGAATGCATTAATTCAAGAAAGACATTCATTCAATTTGCCCATTACGATTCCTTGAATGCCTTTCAACATAAATTTAACAACATGGACAACATTGGCAACATTGAAATTAAAGACGACCGAGGAAACATCATGCAAACGGAAAATGATAGAGTAGACAAAACTGTGGATTTATGGCTATTACCTAATATGAAAATAGATGGTACGTTACATAATAATGTATTGTTCTTAAATTACTTGGTATGTTTTATGAAAAAGAGATTAAACTATGCACTTAAGAATATTCATACTGTGAATTCTATACTTAAGATTGAAGACAAGCCGGTATCTATTTCCAAAGAGAATCAAATGTTCTCTAAAATGACTCGGCTAATTTTACATCTGTGTTTGACTATGCTAGTCAAATTTGTTTCTACTGGAACCAATTTACGAAATGTTAATTTTGGTGGCATAGAAGTTCAACTTCTTGAATTGTCAAACAGACGCCAAGTAAAAGCCCCATTTGATGATTATATTAGTGATATCTAATCTCTACATTCTAATAGGATAAAATTTTAATTCAGTTCAGTGACCTTTTGTGCGTCCTTATTTCACAAATTCCTTCGATGATTAATTATGAACGGCATTTTTGGTTATGTGGAAAGCTTATCCACTAACTGGCAGTAGTACTGGTTACCAGGAAAGGAATTGATGATTTGACACATTGAGAAATTTCGCAATCGGCCACATTCTTTGGTTTCGTCATCGGTAATACTCTGGCACATTTTGTTTGGAGACTTGATGATTTTAAATGAAATTTGCGTGCATGCATCAGAAATGGAAAGCTTGGTCGTCATTACAGCAAAGGGATTAATAACGTAATCGATATTAATTAGAATATTGCTTATTACACAACCTGCTTTCAATTGTGGAATCTAAAGTGGAGTTGAAAATAAATACAAAAAATAAAAGAAACTTCGAAATCATGGAGAGAAGATTGAACTTTGGGCATGTTATGAATTGAAAAGTAATACACAGTATTGAAATTTCATAGAGCGAATATTTACTTGAATATAAGAACATTGTATTTTCTTGAGACCAAGATTTCCTAATTTCCATTTGTAGAATTATGAAATGTAGTTTAGTTCTTAACAAGCTGGCATTTTTTAGCTTTTGACTTTTCTTCAACATTCACAAAATGTGGAGCAAGATATATACTGTGTCTCTCAAGGGTTCACTAGAAAATTTTCTTTTTTTCTCTTATCAGCCACATGAGATTAATCAGTCTTAGATCAGAAAGGTAATTTGAGTTGGAGATATAATTGTGGTGCACGCCCGAACAGAATCAGTGTGGCACCTGCGCCCAATCCCACACATTCTTTCAAGAATTTGCACCCAGTCGATTGATTTCAAAAATCTTAAAACTTGGTATAAAATGAACCATGAAAAATGCCATTTCTATTCATGCAAAAATGTTTAAGAACTTCCAATAAGAGGCTAGGCAATAATGTCACAATATTTTAGAAAAGCACTTACTCCTATTATTGGGGGTGAGAAATATGTTCCTGAAGCTGAAGTTAGTGAAGTTGACTCTGATGGACAATTATCGATTGGAGCTCCAGTTGAAGGAGTCAGTCCATTAGGTTATAACTTGGATTATGCAACTGCATATTTCGTTGCACTTCAAGGGGTTATTGGTACTGGTATCTTTGCAACCCCTGCTTCTGTTGTTTCATCTATTGGATCCATTGGTGCATCTTATGTATTATGGATATCTGGTTTTGTTATTACAATGTTTCAAATTGCCGTCTATATTGAATTTGTTACCTATTTTCAAAGACGTTCTGGTGGTAATGTTGTATATTTGGAACAAGCTTACCCAAAACCAAAATTTTTAGTTCCAACTACTTATGCTGCCGTCAGTGTTATTTTATCATTTCTGACTTCTTCTGCTATTGCATTTGGTCAATATATTTTAGCAGCTGCTAACCACAAAGGTACTGCTTGGCAACAAAGAGGAGTTGGTGTAGCAGTTTTAGCTTTCGTTTCTATATTAACAATTACTAACTCAAGATTAGCTCTTCAAATATCAAACATTTTAGGCTTTATCAAGACTGTGTTTGTACTTTTCATTGCAATTTCAGGTCTTGTTGTTCTTGGGGGTCACACCCGTGTTAAAAACCCAACCAACATTTTCAAAAATTCATGGGAAGGAACAACTTCTGATGGTAATGCTATCTCAAATGCCATTATTAAGGTTGCGTTCTCTTACGGTGGTACTCAATATCTTTTCAGTCTTGTTGGAGAATCAAACCCAAAGAAAACTAAAAACATGTTCAGATACTTTGTTCCAGCAGTTATGCTTTCAATCTTCATCATTTATATCTTGATGATTACTGCTTATTATGCTGGTATCAACGATATCAAAAAGATTAAGCACTCTTCAACTTTAATTGCATCTGTTTACTTCCAAAATGTCTTTGGTACTAAATCAGCAACGAGGGCACTTGATGTATTTGTTGCCCTTTCGGCTTTAGGGCATTTGCTTGCTGTCGTTGTCGGGCAATCCAGAGCTTTAAGAGAATGTGGTAGACAAGGGGTTTTACCATACGCTTCCTATTGGACTACCACCAAGCCATGGGGTACTCCAATTTTACCGGTAGTTGCAATTTTTGTTGTTAACTTTATTGTTTTAGTTGCTCCACCAGCAGGAGATGCCTATAATTTTGTTGTTGATATTGGTTCATATTCTAGTTATATTTTCAATTTGGCTTTAGTTGTTGGATTGATTTTCGTTAGAAAACATAGAAAGGAAGCAGGTTTAGGATTTGAAGGTTTCAAAGTTCCATTACCTATATTATATATTACAATTCTTTACCAACTTTTCGTTATCGCAATTGCATGGGTACCTCCAAAGGGTACCTTGATTGGATCTGATGTTTCTTTCTTTTATGCGACTTATACTATAACAACAATTGGAATCTTGGCATTGTGTGTGTTCTATTACTACGTTTGGGCCAAAATCTTACCAAAGATCTACAAGTACAAGCACAGAATTTTATACTATTCATTGGCCAATGGTGAAAAAGGACACACTATTGTGAAAGTTCCATATGATGAGGTTGAAACTTGGGATGCCAAGCACGATTCTAATGGTAGAGTCATCGAAAACGATGATTTGAGTTCTTTCAATGTTGTTAAAGTTGAAACTAACCACTCTCCTAAGGAATAATTTAATAAAATAATATAATTCCTAGGATTTCGTTTTACAAATAATTTTTGAAAATGTTTTTATGTACAAGTATATATATGCAAGTGCATTATTATGTACCTCACCTAAAGATTGGTAATATATTGCGAGTATGTTTTAATAATCCAAAACTTGAAGTAGGGAAGTAAATTGTATCTTATCATAAACCAATGAGCGTTTCGAGGTAAAATATTGCTCAGCCATAATGGAATGAGTTATTTTAATTGAAAAAGTTGAATCGGATTGGTGCAATCTAGATAGCAACAATAAAAATAAACCATAACTGGTGTCTGGCTGTCTCAATATGCAATCACATCACTGGCAGTTGCGTGGTTGACAAGGTCGCGCTACAAGGTTGCGTTTCCCCAGCCTATGGGAAGGGCCGCCGAGCGGCCCTTATAAAGAGTTCCGCATTCCCTATTCTCATGTCAGATAAAAGCCACACTGTAAAGTACAATTTATTGAAAAAGGTAAATTCAACGGGAGGTGACCTTAAAAACATGTCTACTATGTCTCCAACTATCACACCACTTAAACTTGATCACTACAGGACTCAACTCTATCAGTCTGCGGTTATTGGTGGTGTTGAAGGAGCCTTAGTTGGTATCTTTTCAGGTTTATACTTGAGCAAGAACTACAACCACGGGAAAAATACCAGAGCATTTGGTCTTTCAACCAAGGTATTGTACGTTTGTACTTGGACTGTTGCAGGTATTGTGTTTATAACTAACATTGAAAAATCTAAGATCATTAAGAGTATGCATAGGGAGCATGAAATTAGACGAGAAAAGTTTCTAAATGATGAGTTCAATCGGAACGTGAATTCCAAATGAAGTTGCTAAGTGTTTGATTTCTAGACTGTTTTAATATTTCAAATGTATTAAAATTATTAGAATTTGTTGGAATGCGCTATTATTTCAAGATTTTTGTTTCCAATCGACTTTGACTTTTCTATTCAAAATATTCTATGACGGATTGAATTAATATTAAATTTATTGGTGGTGTGACTATTTCTATTATTACGAGAGAGAAATTAATTTGGATATATGAAAGTTTTGTCTTCTAAATCAGTGAGATCAAGAGCTGCAATATCAACTTCAAATTCTTGACCTTCATCATCTCTGACTAAACCAACCTTTTTCTTTTCATTAAGAGATGCTCTTCTGGCCTTATTTCTTTTGTATAAAATGTACCATACAATTCCAATTAAAGCAGGTGCTACTGTGAAACTTAACACAATTTGAACGATCCATGCTGGGACATACTTAGGAGCATCACGACTTTGCCATAATTGAGGAGAAATGATGTTGGCAATAGAATAGGCAGCTAAAACCATACCATTTCTAACCAATCTCTTAGTATAAGAAGAACCTGCAGTAGTAGCAGCAAGTCCAAAGGCACAAATCCAACCGACACCAAATGACTGAGAGGCTAATGAAATAGCTGCTAAAACACCAATAGAGTTTCGCAAAGGTAAAGCAACAGCAACAATAGAACCAACCAATGCTGGTAATGTTGTCCATATAATTGTTAAACAAGTTGTATTTGGGAAAATCACCATAAAAATGCAAGCGGCAACAGACCAAAGGATGGCAAAACCAGCACCAGCAACAGTGACTAAAGTGGAATTAATATTACTTAATCCACCCATTTGGGTGTATAATAAAGTTTGTTGGTATGGTAAGTTATTGGCTAATTGTTGCAACAAGAAGAAACCACAAATCAACCAAGAAATTGGATCTTTGAATGCTTCGATAGCATGATGACGTTTGAAATGCTTTTGTTCAATAGTTGCATGAGAAGTTCCGTGAACTTTTCTAATAGTCCAAACTTTCTCTTCAAGAGTTAGAAATTTGGCAGATAAAGGATTATCAGGATATAACCAAAATACAACTGCGGATATTATTAAAGTCAAACCTCCAATAATAATATTCAATACCCGCCAGTCACCAATTGAAGCGTTAGCATAAAGAACCCCGTAACTGATAAAACCAATTGGAATTGGTGATGCCATACAAGAAGCATAAAAGATTGGTTGGGTAGATTCTCTTACATGTTGACTTAAGAACATACCATTTGAAGTGGTAAGAATTGGAATAGAAGCAGCCTCTAAAAATCCAAGGAAGAATCTTAAAACAATAACACCAGCGTAATTGTAAGCAGCACAATGTAAGAAAATATTAATCGACCATAAAAATGTAATTCCAAACATCAATTTTCCAAGGGGAAATTTTTGAATTGCATATGTACCAGGAACTTGGCCAACAATAAACCCAACATAAAAGATAGTATTAACATTATTATATTTGTCTTGATCTAAACCAGTAGCTTCCCAAAATCCAGAAATGGAACTATATGAAAGAGCTGCTTTATCCATGTACATAATCATATTAATTAAAAATGTAAGACCCAACACTCTCCAAAGAAGTTTCCTAGATAACTTTCTATCTTGTTCTAGGGTAATAAGAGCAACCTCAGAATTATGCTGATGCATAAATTCTACGGCAATATCAGCATATTTAGCGTTAACTGCTTTAAGTTCAGCACTGGCTATAGCTAGGGGCAATGCTAGAAACATTGGACAACTCGACGTTTCCATCTTCGGACTTGTTCACTGACATTGGTAGTCCTGTTGTTAGATCTTATTGATGAGAACTTGAAACTTTTTCATTGTTCTACACAATCCATTTACTTAAGTATTGAAACTTGAATAAACTGTGGCTCCCTGTCTTTATATTATTTTTTTGATGCATCGATGAGTAACTAAGACAGTTCTGGCAGATTAGGATATTTTTTTCCAATTTCTCATAATTTTTCTCAATTGAGCGATTAACGTAATGCTTGGGAAACAATCAACCAGTGACAGTATGGTCGTTGTGGCTCTCTCAAGTGGTGGAACTTACAAAAAAAGTGGGAAGTTTATAACCACATAATCTTTAATTAGCTCGGTGTTAAGAGTAAAAGATTATTAGATTTTTATCCAGAAAAGAAAAAAAATACATTCTACAATGATACGCCTTTAAATAATTGCAACATCATAAATGAGTTGAAATTTTGATTACAAAGCTACGGCTGAAAACAAGTACGCAAGTAGTTCCAAGTTATTTTTGGTACATGAATTAAAAAATTTTATGTTATTCCATATTAAGATGTCTTCAAAGTGCAATATGACTGTCTGCTAGATTTTAATATAAGGTTTGATAACGCCTTTGCGTACTTTATACCAACATATTTTGTTAACTGATATGGGGTCTGAATATTTTGATGTAAGTGTCTATTGACAGACTAATAAATTGTGGCTCACCGTAAAAAAAATTTTCGGAAAATTTTGAGAAAAGTCCTTCATGCCAAAGTTCGGTCTTAGTCACAATCTTAAGTCTAAAGGAATAACTTTACATATAGGAAAGCTTTTGTTTAATTGGAAACAATAATTTCTGACAGGCTTCATTTAGTGTTAAGGATGAAATAGAAAAGTCGTTGCTCCTAATTCGTGTCTTTTAGGTATGATTCAAGGCATTGGATCAGATTCGGACTTCCTACGTCTATAATCCAGCTCACTCTTAATTTGGATGCGACTATTGTATCATTTCCCTAATTTCGATTGTCTTTCGATGTCTGCTAAATGATAATTCCCGTACCACTTTTCTTTTGATTCCTCATTCTTGCTTCATTTGACAACAAATTGCTAATTTTTTAATAATGTTTCAATTATAAGCGTTTCTATCCGACTAACTTTTGAAGGTTTCTAATTAAAGTTTGGTGTCTAATCATTATTTGGTATCTAATCACTGCTTGGTATCTAGTTATTGTTCTAAACGGCGAGCTAATATCCGAAATAAATTTTTATTTTTTACGTTACGATTGGCTAGAGAGTTAAACTGACAACATAATTGCATGGGCTACTCGGAGTTAAAGAATAAGCGAGAAATGGTGTGCTCGTGTGTGCCATGTACTACTTCAGCGGTTGAGGTTCGTTTTAAATAAGATAAAGAGTATAATCACTCATATTGCGTCGCATCCTAAACAGACGAAGTTTGAAATCTTCATAAGAGCTCTTAGCTTCGGACAATAATTAGCGCCCAACTATCAATTAGTGGTTTCTTGTAAAGCGAAATCATTTACCAAGGCCGGACTGATCTATATTCAGAATGATTAACAATAATTATATCATCAAATGACAATTACCATAGCACACATCCATATTTTTTGACACCTAGCGGTTTTCATGTGAACGAAATCTGAGTTCCTTATATAACTTGTGGTTAAGTATCCTGCATACAGACAATACACTTGATATACTTTTTAGCTGTAAATTAAACCCATGAGGTGATCTACAATAACCATTACAGTAAAGATGGATTATATTTCCAGCCAATCAAGATTGATGGTTTGTCATTATTTAACGTTTCCTAGTAGTGTATTAGTATAGACGAGAATTGCTTGATTTTATAGAAATTTCCAAGTTTGTAACTTCAAAGGTTGATCAATTTTGATGTTGACCTTTCATATAAAGAGTGGTGTGCAACACTGGCTGGCAAATTGAATAGTTTAATGATAAAATACAAAACTGACATTCTTTTCGAATACGAGCAAAGCAATTAAGTCAACTAAGAATCCAATTCCAATAACGTTACTCTCTGGATTTTTGGGTTCGGGTAAGACAACCCTCTTGAAGAATATCTTAACAACTCCTCATGGTCTTAAGGATGCAGTTATTATAAATGACATGTCATCCTTGAACATAGATGCAGCACTTATCCAAGATCATAAAGTCACCAAAAAAGAAGAAGATTAATTCAACTACAAAATGGTTGTATTTGCTGCACTTTGAGAGGTGATCTTCTTGATGAATTGGTTACTTTAGCTCGATCTGGTGATTATCAATATATTGTGATTGAATCTACAGGAATTTCTGAACCAATGCAAGTTGCAGAGACATTTACCACTGAGTTGACTGAAATGTTGTTAGAAGGAGGTGAGGGTATGGACAAGGAAGAAGAAAAGCTTTTTACGAGAAATTATAAAATTAGGTGGTCTTAAAAAACTTACTAAGTCAGACACCTCTGTAACTGTTGTCAATGCACATAATTTTATTTCAAATTTTGAAACCACGGATTTTTTGGTAGACAGATTTGGAGACTCTGGCCAAAATGAACAAGAGCGTACTATAACAGATTTGATGGTTGATCAAATTGAATTTGCTGATGTTATTCTGTTTAATAAGATCTCCAGCGTCAAGAAAAAACTTCAAAAGAAGATAATGAGAATCATTCATTCTTTGAATCCGGTTGCAAAAGTTATTGAAGCTGACTATTGCAAAGTGGACATTAAAGAGATTCTCAACACTAAACGATTTGAGTTTGAAAAAGCTTCCACTTCTGCAGGTTGGTTGCAAAGTATAAATGAAATGACCTTGAGGGAAGGATCTGGGGATAACAAGAATTCAAAACTTGCTTCCAAACCAGAAACAGAAGAATATGGTATTAATAATTTTGTATATAATTCCAGAAGGCCATTTCATCCTGAAAGAATTTACAAATTGATTAGAGATAAATTTGTGCTTATTGAGCAAAGTGCTATCAATGATGAAGAAGGGGCCAGTGCTAACGATGACGAAGATGATGATAGTGAAAATGAAGAGCAAGATAGTAGTTCTGACTTCGATAGTGAAGAAGAGAATGAGAATGAAGAAGATGAAGAGTTTGAAGATCCTTCAGAAAAAGAGGTGCTAAAAAATAAAGAAAATTCCATGTTTGGGCCAATGTTAAGGTCAAAAGGATTCTTGTGGTTAGCTTCAAGGCATATAGTTCGAGGTGAATTGTCTTCTGCAGGTCCTATGTTAACATTAAAGGGAGGAATTCCTTGGTTTGCAGTAACTGGCCCTGAGTTTTATCCACCAGAAGCAAAAAAAAACAATAGAAAAGGACATGGAAGGTGAATTTGGTGACAGAAGAAATGAGTTGGTATTTATTGGTTAGGACATAGATAAAGTCAAGCCAACTAAAGCTCTAGACGAATGTTTGTTAACTGATGTTGAATACAATGACTTCAAGCAAATCGTCAAGAGAGAAAGAAATTTATTTTATGCTGAAAAGAAGTTACGGCAAACATTCAATGATGGGTTTGAAAGTTGGATTTCATTTGATGATAAAGATATAGAAGCTGTCGATAGAACAGTTGAAGTTAGTATTGAAAAGTATAAAAACCATACACATAGCAAAGTCGAAGTTGTATAAGACATTCCTAATATTATATTCAAATATCTTTCATGAAGGATGTATAGTTCAGTAGTAATCTTAAGTAGCAGATTTTATAGAATATAGTCTCCAAGAAAATGGTAATGGCAATGTAGTTGTAATGGTTTGTGGGTAGTGGAAATGATTCTTTCTCTTATAGAGTTTACTTTGGTACTGCACACACTTGTGATTGTAAAATTCTTCAAAAGAGAACAGCTGACGACAACTGCAGGACTCGAACCTGCGCGGGCAAAGCCCAAAAGATTTCAAGTCTTTCTCCTTAACCGCTCGGACAAGTTGCCCCAATCTTGAGATGATAGTTGTTTGACCTCAATATATAGTTTTACATATAGTAGTGAGTGATTGAATAAAATTCTAGTTCAAATCATTATGATGGGTGTATTATTTCTGAAATCTTCAGTTTGTGCTATGACTTTCTCACATTGATTAAGATTGGAAAACAAAACAAATGGAATTATGTAACGCATGTCTTTGACAAAGAATTTGTCAGCCATAATACCTCAAATAACGAATTTGTGAGTTTTGAGAACTTCTTAATTTACAGTTTGCGACATTTCCAACTACAGAGTTTTACTGTGATAGAACAAACTGATTCAAAAATTATGCACGAGACTAATATTTCCTGCACAACACCAATTGTTGACTGTTCAATATTTCTATTTCCCGTTTGATGCTTAGAGATGGGACTTTTTCTGTCTTACTACAAGAATTCATAATAAGCAATGTCTCAAATTAATTCACAAATAGGAAATCTTCTTCTCCTGTTCCTGCATTGGAAGTCAAACGCAACACTTCAGAAAAAGTGGGTATAAATTACCTATTTTCGAACTTTTCCAACTGTTGATCGCTTGTGACAGAATTTTTAACAATCATTATCTTTGAAATATAATTATGATATCTTAAGGCAGTACAATAATAAGAAATAAAGTAGAGAAATTAACAGGTAATATGCTCTGTTTATTTTGCTTGTTATGGTTAACATCCATACGAATAAAGTCCTCCTGAAACTCAATGCTTTACTCTAATCAATAATTGAGTTACTAAATATGTAGATAAAATTGCTCAGAGAATCAACTCAGCAACTTAGCACTGAAAGTTTTTGAAATGAAATTTCTCTCTTTAATTTTCCTAGGATACCTAATCCAAGCCATTGCAGCTGCTCCCTTCAGCTCTTTGCATGCCAGAAGTGGGCCAATTAAACCTTCATATGATCCTTTTTACTCACCACCATCTGGATTTGAAGATGAGCCTTTAGGTTCAGTATTGAGAATATGAGATATGACTTCAGCCTACGGTATAGCTATTTTCAAAGAAAATCTTTCTGCCGTATAGCAAATTTTAGTGCGTTCTGAAGACACATTCCATAATCCAATTGCAGTAATGTCTATATTATTCATTCCTCATGATGCAGATCCAACTAAATTATTATCTTATCAAGATGCAGAAGATGCTTATTATATTAACTGTGCTCCCTCGTATTCTATGCAACTAGGTGCAAGTCCAACAACTATTGTTACTTCACAGATTGAGCAATCCTTGGAACAAGCTAGTTTCACATGACCTTAATGGTAAAGATAACCTTTTCAAAAAATTTGATACCCTAAGAATTGGAATCTCCCAAAATGTAAATTCATGGTTATATATGCAGGAATTTCTTGGCATGTCTCACCATCTGATTCAAAGGTGGTACCCATAGCCTGGCTATGAACTTTGACTATGCACGCCCTTCTGGTGCTGCCCAGAAGCTCGTTGCGTTTTTCTTCAAAGAATTTCAAAATGAACTTCAAACTCATTATAATAGTTGCATCTTTTGCCATTTTAAGTTAGTAGAATACATATCCAGAAGTGCAAAGAATTACAAATTTTCTAGCCCATAAACCCAGAATTCTTCTATGTTTTTTTTTGCATTATATTGTACTTCTGCCAGCAGAATATTTTTTCTCAATGCAATTTCCCTGAACTCTAACTGCAGCTGATTGTTACAGTTTACAATAAATCTAAATTGGAAACCAAATAAGTGACCCCAAATAGATACCACAGATAGAGGCCGATTTTAAGTTTTTTTTCAATTATACGAGTAAGTTTTCTGCTTTCAAGCTCTCTTTTTGAACAAGCGAAGACTTGCTTTGATTCATACTACTATTTTTTCAGCGAAATTTATTTAGATAAGTTGGGGTTTATAAATTCAAAGTTGAAGGTTTTAACCTAGTAACATGAGTACATAGCTAGATTCTTCCAAGTTAATTTTCTCATTTTCGTAAGTTTGTGAGTATATCTTACTTGTCAGCATTTATTTACTTACTGAATATTTAGGGAATATTTTAAAAATGTCACGGTCAATCATAACAATATATATTTTTTACGAAATGCAGCAAATTTTTCTAGGTTATATTTTTATGGCCCAAACTGCCTAGAATTGATTTATATAAATAGAGGATATGCATTGTATCTGGAAACTGAAAGTCACTTATGAATAATCCAGAGGTATGGCTTTGTAAAATATGATGAAACAAAACTTCAGTACGCTCTATTTGCCGGTCAACCCCGGAGTTTTTAATATTATTCAACAACAATATCAAAAAAATAAATCATCAGAATGTTACCCTATTTCTTCATATTTATAGGAAATTTAATTTGTATCAATTTTCTAAGTATCTGAATCATAACATTTAACAATCAAATACTCAGACATATAAGTATGGACATAATATTGAATTATGACAACGAATTCAATGACAATACGTTGCTTATTACACTATTTGACATTGAAGTCCTTGAAATTGCCTCCTATTGTGCGTTCAAGCATCTTTCGACAGAATTAACTCGTTGAGGTATTAATGGACAGCTCAATAATAAAAAGGTGACATACTTTGTCCATGTATTTCACCATAATAATGTTAGAGCTTCCAATAAATGCTCCCGTACATTGCAAATTAGAAAGTCCGTGAACCATCATTCCCAAACTTCAATTATATTAGGCAGCAAAAAATCGTAGTCAATAGTAAACTATAGTTACTTATGTGCATTGGTTCATGATGTAGACGATTTCCTTTTTATAAACTATATCAAAATGTTCCTTTGACTTGTCCTTGAAGTGCAAGCTATATTATTGAAAAAATCAAGTTTGCTAGCTCGTTGCAATTGATGTATTCATTTATCTTGATTTGAAACAATTTGCATTAAGAATATATTAGTGTTTATTTAAAATGCAATTTGAAAGCAAAGTAGAATGGTTTATGGCATTCGGTTGAATGTCTTAAATTTCGTATTCCTACCTCAAGGTAATGTTTTCTGAATGGAGTTTAAAAGTCTAGAATGTGTATATTTCCAGGCGCAAAGCATGCGCCACTTCGTCTGAATTGGGAAACCCAAATACAACCGATGCATATACGATAAATTATATTTGTTTGGAACTACCACAAAACAGAAAATACTTGAGATGCCATTGTAATAACAGCAGATTGAGCAGGCACTATCACTTAAGTACAACGCTAATGTGTTATCAGTTTTGACAACTGATTTAAGACAGGCTAAGCTTACTTCTACAAAATAAATTCTTTATTGATGAACACAACTCAGTGCAGCCTATTTTAATGTAATAAATTGACAGAATTTTGCATCGCATCCGTCTTGAACAAGATAATTCACTGCAAGTAAAGTTGCACTTACGAGTTTTATAATTAGAATCGTAGGCTGGGAAGACCAGCATTAGGCGATACGCATTAAAAGAAAACTCCTCAATAAAATGGAAGCTTCCAGTAAATCTTTTGAAATAGAAACCGATCGAGAAAATTCAGTTAATATGTTGATTGCCTTTCAATTTGCGTAATTATTTTTCCCTCGTATTTACAGTAGTTGATTTCCTGGAAATGCTCTCTGTTATTTCCTCAATATTTTCTGTTAAAGTTGAGTGATAAAAAAAATTTTATTACGGTAACCCAAAATGGCTAAAAAAATAATTCGCTGTTTCTTAACATATTTATTTACGATAGGTTATAATTGAAGATTCTGTTGTGGAAATGTGTCTCCATACCAATTTCCAATAAAATAAACTTATAGATTCGGAATGTGTTATTTGGCCAGCATGAAATTTACGAATCTGAGATTTTCTGTTACAATTTGATGTAATCGTAATGTGCAAAACTGAAATTTAGTTGTATTATTAATTTGAACTCCCATACTTGAATAGCAGAGCGAGGTCTGAACAATTCATCCTATATATGTACGTAATAAAACAATTGTTATAAGCTTTTCTTTTCTCACTATTTTATTTTGTTTAGTTAATTATTCATAATTTTGGTATGTATATTCTGAAGCTTTGAAATTGATTTTAATCTTTATTTTATATTAAAAGGCTGGACCTTTAGCTTTGAGCTTCAGCTCCCATTATTTTACTTCTTTAAATTATTCTTTATATTAAAGAATAGGTAAGTAGATAGTTTGAGTTTTAAACTGATTTTTAATATGTTCTAATATATTAATATCAATAATAGATTGAGTAATAATAATATATAATTCATTTTTATTAATTGTAAATGAACCATTGGCTTCAAATAATCCAATAAATCAGATTAAGAAATCTTTATCAGATAATTTATTATAAGGATTAAATTATTTATACTTTAAATTAAATTGTAAAATATCAAATGGTTGTTTAGTAAAAGTAATATTATTGATCATAATAGAATATATAACCATGCAAATTAATAAATCATTTATAGAACAAATGTTGATAAAGAATAGGGTCACCTCCGGCTCCTACTTCGTAGAAACCAGTATTAAAGTTACGATCTATTAATAATAATGTAACACCAACTGTTAATACAGGTAATGTGACATCGTGCAAAAGAAATTAGGATTTTGTAATTTAAATCTTGGACAACTTGAAGTTTACTTATTCTCAACTTCAAAACTCTATATTTTTCAATTCAATTGGACATCTAGAAATGTAGTAAATTCTACAGAGATGATGAGTGACATTTACCGATTTTATAGAAGACAATATTAATTCCAAGATCAGATCTTCTCATAGTAATTATAAAGTGATCTTTTAATTAATTCCATATATTCACTCTAATTCGTTGATTTGATTCAATTCAAGATTTCAAGCAGATTCGTTGTATAACTCACAGTGACTACTGATTTGAGATATGAAGTTAAAATAGAATCAGCTAGAATTAAAAATTTTTTTTTTCAATGAGCAATTAAAACAGGTCCGCCTGTCATCTACAGATCCATAATTTTCTGCATTGCAAAGCAAGAAAATACCCTCCATCGTGAAAATCAGACCATTTAACATATTTTTTTCGAGACAAAAGCCGAGTCCAAGTTAGAACTGAGAAAATATGCAAATATTTTATATCCAAATTCTCTCGCTTAAGGAAGAACAATCAATACTAGTAGGCTATATTCCCAAACACCTTCGCCAATATGAAAGACAGTACAAATACTAAAATAACACAATCGTTCGGATAAAGAGTTTCAAAGTTAGTAACACAAACAAATTAAAAAATTACTTAAATAATCCACAGCTTGACCATATCCATAGGCTATATGTCTACGCTTATTGGTTAAAAAGTTAATAAAAAAAACTCTTGTACTGTATATAGCTTCAATCGTGTTCTCGTTTCTCGTTAGATTTCAGACGAAATAATAATCTTTAGATTATGTCATACGAGAATTGTGAAGACCTCCACAGCTTCAATTATTTCTGCATTTTTGATATTATGCAGACTGGTCATAAATAGACGAGTCGTATTTGTGCCTCTAAATCTGGACCAAGTGACCTATGTTTTCACACATCGGCTAGATAGAGATAAAAGTTAATCTGCAAGCTGAAGTTTTACAAAAAGCACGATATTTTTGTCTTTTTGAATAATTGTTTTGCTTGATGATGTTACAATTGTCGGAAAATGTTTTGATATCTGAGGAAAGTCTCCTGTATTAATCGATTCTATTTTATATTATATACAAATAACTAGTAAGATCCAGTTTTGAGCTCAATACAAATAGTTTTTTTTCTGACATTTAAACCCATGCTTTGAAAAAATAACTGTGAAACTGGGGAAAAGAACCCACATTTATTTTGACCGTAAGTTGCACAGCCTCTGTGCAGCGATGAGTAAACAGTCTACAGTGTACAATGCAAGAACATAATAATTAAATATCCAGAAAATAATTCAAAGTTTGATAATGTTTGATTTTTTCGTGTACGCGCAATTTATTTGTCGAGAATCACTGGTAAATTTAAAAAATCTTCATAGCATCTTTCAATCAGAATAGTATCACCCTGGCATTCCAATAGGGTCATTATACACAATTTGGAGTCTATATAGATTGAATTTTAGACTACACCTAAACTGAAAACTAAATGTCTACTAATTGGTCACACTCATTGAGTGCTGGATGTGCATTGCATACCCTCCTGGAATGACAGTTAAAAGTGACCTACTTACATGAATATGCAGCAAAATCTCCTAAAGGAAATATTTTTAGCACACGAATATCATTCCAGCATTTTTTATTTCTTCTTTTCAGGAATTCTTTATTTACTTAAATGGATGTCTTAGCAGGTAAGTACTTGAAGTGCCATGTGAATGTCAAATCTTTTTTGAACAAATCAGATTTGGTTCAACTTCCTCTCTCAGTTTTTCAGCAAATATGTTTAATGTCCTTGTTTTATATCTTTGGTTAGCAATCTGTTGTCATGGGGAAGCAACTAAATCTTCTCCTGAATTCAATCCTAATCCGATCCAATTATTGCGTCGAGCAGCTGTCTCGGGGACCCCTAGCGCTTGTTATCCAATAGGTACTGGGACAGGGGGGTTCAATGCAGTCTTCTACCCTTACAAATATTTAGACAACACTTCCCTGAGAAACCTAACATACATGCTTGGTGGATACAAGAGTCAAGCTCCTACCGCTTATGCCTATGGGATCACTAATATTAATATTGCAAATTCTGGCGCGGGTAATGGGCAAAATCAAGTTGGTACGATATATGGCAAAAGTGTTTACATTTCTAATTTCTTGGTGGAACTTACAGGTTATTTCTATGCTCCAGAAGAAGGTATGTATACTTTTGAACTTGCAGCAGATGATGGAGCACTTGTACAGGTTGGAGCTGCTCAAGCGTTCCAATGTTGTAATACCAAAGTCTCTGCAGATGATGGAAACTACACTCTATTTGCACATTGGGAAAAT